>PVJS01000027.1:161987-212466 GCA_004027185.1 Glis glis
TACTTTATTTTGAAACCGGGTCTCACAAAGTTGCAGAGGGCCTCACTAAGGAGAGAGAGAGAGAGAGAGAGAGAGAGAGAGAGAGAGGGAGAGAGAAAGAGAGAGAGAACGAGCCAGCTGAGGCTGGCCGTGAACCCGGATCCTCTGGTCTCTGCCTCCCAAAGTACTGGGATTACAAGCATGCGCCACCACGCCCAGCTCAGACCAAATCTTAATGTCAGCCATTGCACTAGTTTTTTTTAGCCTGCGCTGCCATAGGTCTCAGGCTCTCAGCTGTAGCTGTGGCTGCACAGCATGACTCAGCTTCCTGCAGTCCTCCCCCCTTCCCTAGACCCCTGCGGGCACACAGGGCTGTATTGCAGGCACGGCCTTGAGCAGGAAGGCTGGCCTTTTTGGCTTGCCCTGCCTAGCGCCTGTCCTGAGTCCTCCCTCCCCCAGAGAGAGGGAAATGCACTAATGTTTAACAACAAGAACTCCTGTCTAGCATTTGGGTTTACAGACTTTCTCCAGTCCGCTAAGGACATTGCACTGCTCTTTTGGTCTATGAAAGTGAAGGACAGGAATGTTACACACATTTGAATAAATAAAACATTTAGAAACAAGGAGTAAAGAAACAAAAAACATTTTTAGTAGATGGGTAGCCAGGGTTTCTAGTCACAACTAGCCATATAGATGTTGTAATTTCCTTGTCCAGTGACCCTTCTGGCGGCCACCCAACATTGAAGGCAGGCCAATGTAATTCACACAAGGTTCGGAGCTGCCCTGAAGAAAGGCAGACCCTATAATCTGTACCTCCAGTATACCCATCCTTGAAATTTTTAAGCACACACCTCAGGGGGGGGGGTCTTTGCACTACTGCCCCCTATCATGACAAACCACAGAAAATGCCAAAGAAGAAGATACAGATGGCAATGAAATAGAGACTTAGGAGGACACGTTCTCCCAAACTCCAGTCCTTTGGACTGGCAGTTTCCAAACCCAGAGATAGAACAAATATCAATAAAAAATAAATGCTAAGGAACCACAGGTTTGAACACCATACAGGTGACATTGAAGACAAAGACCAGTGAACAAACAACTAATGCTTGCAAACCTGGCCAGTGAAGACTTAACTGTAGGGGCCTAGCTAATGTGGCTTGGGACCTACTTTCTATGTTTCAGTACCAGACTAGATCATATGTCTCCATGGAGCGACAGCTTTCACCAGTCTTACCAAGGTCTGCCCTCTCAGATATCGTAACCTTCCTTGGAGTCTTAAGGACCCTGGCCGTGACACCACAGACTCAAACTCAGTCGGAGGACTGACTGAGCTGATTCTCACTTCATTCACTCCAGGACAGAGACAAATCATCAGCTTACACACTTTTTATACTGACATACAGACAGACAGACAATTTGTGGCCATTCGTCATTCACACACCTATAATATTTTAGGGGGTCGGTGACGTCTCACTTTAAACCTTCCCTAGGACACTGGATCTACGGCCATATCCGGCCTCCCCAGGTTGTCCTATCCTGGAGTGTTCCCCTGACCTTACCTGTTCTTGGGAGGAAACAAACCAAAATACCTCAGGTGTTCCTGAAATTTTTCCTTTCTCAGGGCCCCCAGCAGCTCAATGGTCAATCGGGTCTGCCTGCAATTCTGGCCCCAGGACCCTGGAACGTCTCAGGGGTGCCTCCCCTAGAACCGGGCATGCAGGCAGCAACTCCAGACCAGAGCTCGCAGGGCCTCTCCTCTTGTCTGGGTCTCTGAAAAATCTCTCTGGGGCCTCCAAATGTTGTGAGATAACCACAGAGACACACCAGACTCCAGAGTCTAATTGAGAGGTCTTTCTCCCAGATGGCCGGAACTACACAAAGAAATGCAGTCCCAAGCCCCTGTTGAAGGCCGCTTATATAGAAAGAAGCCACAATTTCTTAAAGTCAGAAGTTCAAGTTCACATAATTTTAGAATGATGGAAAGCATACCATTTGAGACCAAGCAATATATGTTTGTCTTACATTTGACATAGCTTGTGTTTTCTGCCAAGCTTAAGCATTATGCAGCGTCAGCAAAGGTCACAGTGACCTTTTCTTAAACCAAACGTTCTAGTTCCTGTTTTTCTTAGTGGAGCTTATGGCCTTGGAGTGCTCAGGGTAGCAATATGGAGTAAGTAGTGCTAAGGTCTAGGCATACTCTATCACAACTTGACTAGATTTTAGTCTTTCTTTAATCACCATAAATCATAAGCAATTAAAAATCTTCTTGAGGCTGGTTGTTTTTATCAGCAAAGCTAGAAATTCCACCCATTGAACATAAAGAATTATGCAAAACGCAGCACCAGACAAGGTCACTCTGAATATGATAGCCTGGAAAAAATGAGACCCCTCTGCAATCACATCGGAACACAGACAAAAACAAGAGCATTGGCCAGGCCACAAATATGGTCATAATTCACCTATTCCCAACTAATATGGCTGACCCTTGCAGCCCCTTCTGCTCTGTGACAGCACCCATTCAGAGCAGGATCATGGTTTCTTGAACTGTTTCCAAGATCATGTATTCAAACCCCAGTCCTTCCCAAGCCCCCCTCACTGATATGCTCCACAGTGTGTCATCTTCTTTGCTGCAATAAACCAATAAATTTCTCTTTGATCAGAAGCATATTTCTTGGGGCATTTAGCTGGAGGGAATCAAGAAACTTTCTTCTAATTCAACACATGCTAAGCCAAACAATCCTACAATGTAAGGCAGATGGATGGAAAACATTATAACAATAAGAATGTAGCCAGGCTTGGTGGTGCATGCCTATAATCCCAGTACTTGGGAAGCTGAGGCAGGTATATTACAGGTTCAAAGCCAGGCTTAGAAACTTAGTGAGTCTGCAGCAACTTAGTAAGACATTGTTTCAACATAAAAAATAAAAGCAACTGGGGGTGTCGCTTAGAGGTAGAATGCCCCTGGGTTCAATCCCCAGTAAAAAAAAAAAAGAAAAGAAAGAAAGAAAAATAATGGAAACTCTGGCCCTCTTCCTAGTCTCCAGCAGCTGTTTCTAAGCCCTTCCCATACAGAACCTCTTGACACTCACCCAAGAGCAATAAGGATAGGAGGGCTGGAGAAGAGTGATGTTAGTCCCTGGAGAAATCCACACCACTGGTGTTTGACAGCTTGTAAAGGAGGTGAGTCAGATGCAGAGAAAAGCATCTGCTCCCTGCGAGGTAAACAGTGATGACAGAGAGAGCCACCATCTCTCCCTTGTTGCAGGGCCCGCTGGCCAGCCTGCTCCCTCCTGGCCAGGTCTGGATTTGCTGTTTTCAGGAAGGTGCTTCTCTGATGCAGTGTTTGACCAGCTTCTTCCCTGGGCAAGCCAAGCATGGCGCTTTCCCAGAAATGATTTGTCAATCTTTCCCTTTCCTATTTCTCAAAGACAGAACTGCCCCTCATTTCTCTGCACACATGATATGCTTACCTTGTCTCCTCCAGGGAAAGGGTACTTTTTCCAAGGAAGTTTCTGTATTTAAGCTATTTGAGATATCATAATGGTGTCACTGATTTTTGGACTTTATGTATGTTGCCTAAATAGTAATTTAAAAGATCAAATATCCTCCCAATTAACATGCTTGGGACATAACCCAACTCTGAAAAGACATGGTTTACATTTTTGTCTATTTACAATGAAAAAACATTACTTTTTTCCTATGGCAAGATAAAGAAAATTATCATAGCCCTGAGCATCAGTAAACAGTTTCTATCATATGTGAATATTCTAAGACATTGGAGGTATAATGAAAACCTCAGTAAATCAAAATATCTAACTCTAATACAAACCATATATACTTTAATGAAAATAACTGGCACCAAATGAGGAAAGTAGGTGGAGGATATTTAAAGATTGACTGTCAGAAAAGCCTATTTTCTTTTTTTAACATACCTTTATTGGTGCATTGTAATTATACATTATAATGAGACTCAGAGTGATAGAACATACATGCACACAGCTCTTGGTATGTTTCCCTCTTTATCCCAGTCTATGCTCTCCCCTTTTCTTATTTCATTAAATAACATGATACGACATCTTACATCACCCCCACACAGAAAAGAACAGAGAAGGTAGTCTACCTTCAGTAAGCTACATTTAATTGGAAATTATATGTAAAAGAAATGGAATAACCAATTTCACTAAGCACCTTGCAATGCTCACCTCTGCACCTGTCTGTGAAATGGTTTCACCATGCAGGAGAATTCCTGGAATACCATCCTGTATCCCTACTCTGCCTCAGCTCTCCCACCAGGTGTCTTGAAACACTAATTCTGGGTCAGCTGATCCCAAAAGTTTTGATACAGTGTCCTGTAGCCATTGCAGGAGGATTGCAATGGCACATCTCACTAAGCAGGGATCAGATTTTGGTTTTGCTTCCTTTCTTTGGAGCTGTAGCAACCTCTGGACTGGAAGATTCTGTGATTGCTCTTGAACTACCCCTTTGAAAGGGAGTCAGAATCAATCCTGTGCCCAGGAGGAGCCAATCTGGGATCAACAGGAGAGTTCAGTAAGTGGCAGGGAGTGCAGATTATCAGAAGTTCTCTGGTGATTTTTCATCTTCGGCCTCTGTTCCTTGACAATTAATTAACCCACTAACATATATTCATCAAACTCCCATTATTAAGTATTTATTATGTTTCTACCTGTGTGTGAAGCTTCATGGAGAACAGAAGATATATTGATGAGATATAATGATGATCATGAAATAACCATAGGGGTACTGTGACAATGGACATTGCTGTTTATTAATTACCTCCCCTGGGCTGTGAAGTGTTCTAGAGACTTCATATAAATTACCTGTAGTCTCCATGGGAACACTGCAAAGAGAGGGACATTTCCCATTTTAAATATTAGGAAACCAAAGCCCAAAGTAGTGCAAGTAACCCAGATCTCTTCAGTACTACAGAATGCATGTGACGACTGCATCGCAATGTAAATTATGGTGATGTTAATTATCACCAGGTCAGTAGTAAGAGCCTTTGATGTAAGAGGCAGACCTAATGCCATTAAAACACTAAAAAAGTAGAACATTCAGTATTCCTCCTCCAGGGAACAGACTCATCACATCTGGGATTACAGAGCCTTCATTAAGCCCTTTCTGCATTTAATAATGATAATGCTGTTTAGTCTTCACCATGACTACATATGGCAGTACATGAGAATATAGGAAAAAAAGGACAATTTTAAAATCCTCCAAAGGCCATGTGTCTGTGGTGCTACTGGAGATGGGGAACCTTTGGGAGGTGGGGCCTGGTGGAAGGAGATAGGTCACTGTGGGTGTGCCCTCAAAAGGGCTATTGGGACGCTGGACACTCCTTCTCTCTCTCTTTGCTTCCTACCTGCCATGAGGTGAGCAGTTTCCTTCCCCACACATTCCCTGCCATGACCTGTGTCTCACCACAGGCCCACAGGCAACAGGGCCAAGCAACCATGGATTGGACCCAACTGAAATCATAGCCAAAATAAACCTTTCTTCCTTACAAGCTGCTTTGCTCAGGTGTTTTGTCACAGTGACAGAAAGCTAACACTGAAACCTTTTAAAGGGCCACAAAGAATGAGACAAAAAGCTGTGTCTCCTCTCACAGGCCTGTGCTGCACATGATGCTTCCAGATGAGGCTTATCTGGTACTTTCACCTCTATGAGCCTCAACTTCCCTGTCTGTACGTGGGGGAGGCACAAGGCTCTACTTGCCTCACAGATGAGAAAGACTGGATAGCATGGATTTGTGGTATATCCTGCAGATGTTAGTCTTATTGCACAAACTTGTAGTCTCAAAAGTCTTAGGACCATTGAGAGTCCAGATGTATCATCAGCAGGAAGTCAGCTGAGTTAGTCCTCAGTTTTCTGGACTCTCTTGCTGGGGCCTGAGGGACTGACTCATACATACTAAACACTGATTGAGTGGACACTGAATGCCTGTTCCTGACTTTATAATTCCATACAGTTCCCACACAGACTGGAAATTATGTTGTCCTGGCTTATCAGCACATGGAAAACAAAATCATAGTCAAAAGCAGCTCATTGCTAGGCGTAGTGGCACATGCCTTTAATCTCAGCACTTGGAGTCTGAGGTAGGAGGATGGCAGGTTTGAGAACAGCCTTAGCAACTTAGTGAGACCCTGTTTCAAAATAAAATTATAAAATAGGGTTGGGGGTATAGCTCAGTGGTAGAATGCCCCTGGGTTCAATCCCCGGTACCACAAAAAAGAGGAAGGAAGGAAGAAAGGAAGGAAGGAAGGAAGGAAGGAAGGAAGGAAGGAAGGAAGGGAAGGAAGGAGAAAGAGAGAGAAAGAAGGAAAGAGAGAAAGAGAAAAAAAGAAAAGAAAGAAAGAAAGAAAGAAAGAAAGAGAAAGAAAGAAAGAAAAGCTACTCATTGACAATTCTAATATTTTTGTTTGTTCATCTGACATTTCTGATGTTTTGTTTGTGGGACTGGGGATGGAACCCGGGGCCTCACACATGTGAGGCAAGTGCTCTACCACTGAGCTATATCCCCAGCCCTACTCATTGATAAGTGACAGCTATTCCGTTGACAACTCACATTGAAAATATTCAAAGTTCATTAGATTAAAAAAATCCTCATAAAGGCAGGCCTATTTGAAAATGAAAAGGGTGCTTATTGAGTTGTAATGAGAATAAGGAGATTTAATTGTCTTGAATAAATCTATTTTCAGGCCAAGGCAGAATGGTTTCACTAACTGGACCTGAAAATTCAATTTCTTACTTTTAGTATAGCTTCATGAAGATTGGTCTAGGTAATGACATTGGATCCCTGAAAATGTGATGGCTGATGTTTGCTCTTCATTGGATGAGAAGTTTTAGCTGTAGATTTCTGCCTTTTGCCTTTAATTTGACTCCTTCACTTTTAGGAGTTAATAATTTAAAGAAAAAATTATACTAGGACCAAAGACAGCATTCTACAACAGTCACTCTACCCACAGCATAGATTTGGGCAATGTACTTATCTCTTACAGTTTAATATCTTCGCCCGTAAAAAAAAAAAGGAAAATAATATCTAATTTATATTTTGTTGTGAAAACAAATGAGGTAATATATGTACCATTTTAATGACATAGGAAATGTAATTATTAGTAGATATTAGCTTTGAATGAGAAAATTAGTTTTTGGTTCATTGCCATCAATCACGGCCTTCGGAAAAGAGGAAAGTTTCTGAATTCAGTGTTTTGTAGAAAACTGTTTCTCAGTTCCCTTGCCTTCAACAAGGGAGGCATACAAAATAGTTCCATTTTTAAAAAGTACTGATCAACTTTCAGGATAGTTTCAACAAACTATATTTAGAAAGTTATAAACTATTGCTGATTTTGAAATTTTTTTCCAGCTAAACTAATGGAATATTTTTCACCCTCAGGAGTTTGTAGCAAATAAATATTCCACACACACACATAGCTAAAACATGAAAAAGACCATGAAGCTTTTTCAGGAGGTTTAAGTCCCCAAAGAAAACTTAAACTATGCATTCTATGTGACCTCACACAGGGCTCTTTTTAGATTAGAAGTAGTTATCAACCCCTTTAGGGAAGAGATTCAATAAAGTCTTTGAATTCCAGCATCTCTTTCTACATCTACCCTGAGAACCAATGTGACAAAGACCATAATCAACTCTGGATTCTTGGTCATAGCTTGGGGGTAGAAAATGTCAGCCCCAATGCGAAGACAGTTTTCAATCAAAGCTTTCTCTCCTACCTTTAGTCAGGCACAATGTCCCCCTTGAATAGAATTAGATTCAGAGAGGAACTGGACTTTCAGTGCTATTTGGAAATAAAATCCACGGTCCATAGCAGAATGGTACAAATTTACAAGATTACACTGTTGCCAAACCTGTTACAAATGACTTTTCAATGACAGCTTTTTCAGCTACAATTTCTACCTACTCCAGAGCAATTTTCCTGAGCTCTGTGACTATGTTGTGATGTTGAAAGTTATTTTAAGGTCACTGGAAGGCTCTGTGCTTACTCCAGGGGAGGCAGAAGTTTTCTCTCTGTCCTGTCTCACCAGAAACAACACCTCTTCTTGCTATTGGGAACAGCAAAGCTATTTTACTCTGAATGGGGAACACTAACGGGGAGGCCTGTTTGCTCTCTGCCATTTGCAATAGATAATGCTAACTAGACAAATAATAGTTGCAGGTTCCAGCCTTTGCCCTCTAGAGCTCTACACCATCTGCTTCAGCATGGAGGCTGATTATAAAACCTTCCCATTCCCCAGCTTCATGCTGGCTCTAATAAAGTGAAGATGCATCAGTTGATTTAGCCTGGGCATTTAAAGGAAAGCCAGGGAGATGACCCTCTTATCTGGTTCGCTGTTTCCTGTGTCCAAGGAAATTAGACTCTGAGAAACTGACTCCACTTCATTACATACTCAATAACAGATGGACAGCAACCAGAATGCTCTTGATTCAAAGGATTTAGTATTGATTCAGCTTTAGTTTTTGTTAACACTTTTTAAAATTGTTTAATAGGTATGTTGATAGTACTCACTCTATGTACCCTTTATTTTTATCGGAATTTTGTGAAATAGAGTGGCACTCATTTTGTGAACTTGGAGCCCATTAATGACATATTGCGAGCAGGGAAACATCTGTTTTATGAACAAATTTTCTCATTCCAGCTTCGCCTCAGTAAATGACCATGTGAAGAGCACTACAAATTCTGAAATGTGAACTCCAAAATTGGAGCCACTTGAATGCTCATAGGGTTTCACAGAAAGACCACTATTCTTTCAGGACTATTGATCTTGAGTCTACCACTGGTTGATCAGCTCAAGAAGAGAAACTGATAGTTTCTCTTCAATCCTAATACTTGAGAGCTGAGATAGGAGGATTGCAGGTTGGAGGCCAGCCTTAACTTAGGGAGGCCCTAAGCAACTTAGTGAGACCCTGTTTTGTTTCAAAAATAAAACATAAAATAGGGCTGGGGGTGTAGCTCAAAGGTAGAATGCCCATGGTTTCAATCCCCAGTACCAAAAAAAAAAAAGAAATTTAACAACAAAAAAAAAAAACCCAGAAACTGTGGTTTATTTTGCAATTATCAAGGAGCTTTAAAATTGCAGAAAAATGGATGGAACTAGGTAATATTATGCTAAGTGAGATTAGTCAGTCACACCAAAAAAATGAAAGGTCATGTATTTTCCCTCATATGTGGAAGCTAGGGATAAATTGGGACGCAGGAGGGACTCTAGACAAAGGAGGAGAAATTCCGGTGGAGCGATGTGGGTCTTAAGGGAAGGAGACAGGTGGGGGTAGGGGCATTCCATGAAGGAAACACTTCAATGAACATGATGAACACACAGAATTATCAATGCCAATCTCAATATCTATCGTGCATGGGGAGGGGAAAGTAGCAGGGTGGGAGTTGAGGGGAAGTTCACCAAGTGCTGTGGGCTTGTATGTCTCTATCACTCTGAACTTCATCATGATGTATGATTACAATGCACCAATAAAAACATAAATAAATACAAATACTAATAAACAAAATTGAAAGTGCATGTCCAATTAGAAATTTGTTATTGAATTCCCATATTTCGATAAAACTCATGTGAACCTGCACAAAATATCTTCCCATCCATCATGGGGCCTTGTACTAATTTCCAAACACAGGAAACCTAGAAAATTCAAATCTGCTGCTGATGCTTTGGCTTCTACTCCAAAGTCTGTGTTTAAACAAGAATATATCCAAAGCCCTGAATGTGCCGTGAGCAGCTGTAATGGTTGGGTTTACACATCAATCTTTAGAACATAACTTTTACTTAGGTTACATACCTGATTCTCTTTGTCCAAATTTTACTCCAAGTTTCCTTTTTTTCCTAACTTTTTATGTTCATTTATTGGTGCATTGTAATTATACATTTTGATATATGTCAGGGTATGAACATCATACATGCACACATTGCACATTTAGCCCTCCCTTCAATCCCACCCTCTTCCTTCCCCCTTCCCTCCCTTTCATGCTCTGGATAGTGATTGAGTCTTATAGGTTTGTGTATGTACATCATGTGCTATAGTGTGTTTCCCTCCACTCCCCTCCCAACTCCCTCAGTTAGGTCACCTTCTTTGTCTTTGTTTCTCTTTTTTTCTTTTTTGGTGTTGAGAATTGAACCCAGGGGCATTCTACCTCCAAGCTATATCCACAGAACTTTTTATTTTTCATTTTGAAACCATGTCTTGCTATGTTGCTGAGGCTCTCACTAAATTGTTGAGACTGGCCTCAAATCTCTGATCCTCCTGTCTCAAGTATTGGGATTACAAACGTGTACCACTATGTCCAGCTCCAATTTTTCTTTTTTTTATTTGTGGTACTGGGCATTGAACCCCGGGGCATTCTACCTCCAAGCTATAACCCAGCCCTATTTTTTTATTCTTTATTTTGAAACAGGGTCTCACTAAGTTGCAGAGGGCCTCATTTAGAAGCTGAGGCTGTCCGCGAACCTGCGATCCTCCTGACTCAGCCTCCCAAGTAATGGGATTACAAGTGTGCACCACCATGCCTGGCTCCAATTTTTCTTTTAAGTGAACAAAATGTGAAACTACTGTTCATACGTTGGCTCTATAGTTGAAAAAATGTCCCAAAGAATTGTCAATGGAAGTTTATCACCAGGGTCATTAGAGGCTTCAAATGGAATAGTCAGATTCTTATAACCATAACTAATGCTGTTCATTCTGTAGCTTTACTCCTGTAACTTCATCTCTCAAGATGATGTCTTTTCTCCTGAAATCCCATTCACCATCCTTGTTCTATTTCTCAAAATTCCCAGTCTCTCCTTTCATCACCCAATTCTTCCTCCACCATCCTCTCCCTGGAGGGTTCACCTGCCCAGCTCGACCCACATAACTCCCTCTCAACCCTCAGGTCCCAACTAAATAGCATGCCCTTCATTTACCCACAACTGTTTTCTCCTCTGATCTTATAGAATCCTACAACTTATTGTTTCCCCTATAAAATCTGTATAATTATATATTTATCTTTCCTTCTAGACTATAAGCACCTGTCTGTGTTGGTTTGTTCTTTAGAAATCTCAATGTTTTTGAGTAGACCACAGGGGAATTAGTCAGACATGATCACATGTAACCTCCTTTTCTTCTATCGTATTTGTTACATCATTGGTTCCCAAATATACATCATTGGTTCCCAAATGTTAACAGGTATGGCAAACACACAGAAGGCTTGTTATGGCACAGACTCAGAGTCCCTCAGCACAGTTTCCTGTTCTGTAGGTCCAGGAGGACGCCCCAGGTTTGCTCTCTAATCTGTTCTCAGGTGACGTTGATGAGGCTGTTCCAGGAACCCCACATTGAAAACCATTGTTGTACTTCCCTCCTCCCACAACTAGAACTAATCTGGTAGGATCACTAGTAATGAATGCCTGTGGGGCTTGCATGGCTCTTAATCCTAAAGGATAGGAACAGAACCATATCCCAGCTTTGTCTCGATTGTCTCAGAGTTCTGGGCAAAAAACACACCTTCATCTTTCAGCAAAACACTAACCTAATTATTTTGGGTAATAAAATATTACTATTCATCTTGGATCTTTGAAATAGTATTGAAGTGCCCAGCAGTACCTGATTTATGATGTAATATGGATCACAACCTAGCTATCTTATTGACCCAACAACATATTAATTACTGATAGAAACTGCCCGTGATTTTAATCCAGTTAGACATTTTGTCATCATCCTCATGGTGAACCTGGCTTCGTCACCCACCAAGACTGCTCCCAGCTGGACAGGTGGAAGCTCCTCCCCAGCCTTGCTGTGTGTGAGGCTTACGTCATAGCTAAAGACAGGCAGGGGTGATGAATGTGATCAGTACTAAGTAATGAGCTAGGTCTCTACTGCCTTATTAGATGTTTCTTAATCACTTTAAGTTCCAGCTATCAGTGTAGGACCTAGAGAGATAAATGTTTTACCTATTAACATGACTTCTCCAAGTGATAGCAAGAAACCTCCCCTTGGTGAGCATAGGTATGAAGCATCAGGTTATACAGGCACATACCTTTCCTATCTAAAAGGGAATATTATCATTCAACAAAATAAATTATGGCTTCACCAAAATAAATTATGGAACCACCTGATTCTATTTGTTTCAGAATGGAACAAAAACAAGAGTGTCCAAAAACCATGACTATGATATAACAAATCAAGAAAGGCTGGTGATTTTTAATACATTGCAAAAATACATTTATATGTAATGAAATACACTTATGTTGATAAACACTCCTGTGCTCCATCACATACAGGATAAAAATGTGCCTTTGTCTTTATCAATCACAACCATCCAGCAGGAATTATACTTTCCTGAAAAGTTTTGGAGGAGGGTAATCAATGCATTTACACTAGTGAAGAAAGACACACTAGCAGAGGAAGTAATGACTAAAGAGAATACTCATCCACTCTTCGTTTTGGAGAGACTCTGCTTTTATGATGGGCCCCTGATCTTGGAGCAATGCATCAGGATTCCACAAGAACAGTAAGAACAGAAGTGATCGCTTACATGAGTGGCCCCTTCTTACAGACTCCAAACCACAGCCTCATGGAAAGGCCTGTGTTGGTTGTTCCTTCCCTTGGTTGGTTGAACCTCCTATTGTCCTCTCAAACGCAGCTTTCCTGAGAGCGTCCTGAGGCTTGGATCTTCTGCAATCTGTGGTGTGTAGACATATGTGTGTGTGTGCGTGTGTATGTTTGTGTGTGTGTGTGTGTGTGCGTGTGTGTGTGTGTGTGTGTGTGTGTGTGTGTGAAAGAGAGAGAGAGAGGTTGTTTTCTATTGGCATTGTGTCAGAAAAGCCTATTTGGAGAAAGGGGTAGCTTGCAAATATATCCTAAAAACTTGCCTCTAATACCAGAAGACAAAAAGTGAGTGGTCTATATGCAGATTTTTCAAAAATTTAAATTTTTCTTGTATTAGACCCCAGATAAGGTATTGGTAATGGGAAAAAATATTTCCTTCTTTCCTTACTTAATTTTCTTCTTAATGTTTAAATCTGCTGAAGTTTGAACTCATATTGTTATTTCCTTGTCTTAATATTTCCTCAAACTTTTAAGCCACACGATTAAAAAATGAGAATACAATAAATTATATTGACTAAATTAACACTAAATATAAAAACCATAACACACTTATCCACCAATCCACCACCTCCCCTCCACACATTGAGACACAGATATAATACCTAATATATGGTAGGCATCTACCTATTGTTGAATGAATGGCCAAAAAGTATGATTTGAAAATTCATAGCTCAACTACTGATTTTCAATTAGGCCCATATGATAGTCTTGCTTTAGTGATAATTATTTAAGTACCCTTCAGTGATTCTTCCTATAC
Source organism: Glis glis (assembly GCA_004027185.1). Taxonomy (NCBI): domain Eukaryota; kingdom Metazoa; phylum Chordata; class Mammalia; order Rodentia; family Gliridae; genus Glis; species Glis glis. The sequence continues at coordinate 175,346 of PVJS01000027.1, forward strand.
CTGAATCTCTCGAGCCCTGCTTCCCCTTGTGAATTTCCATCTATGTTCCTGCTGTCTGTTACATGGCCATTCTGGGCCGCCATATTACCCAGAATCCTTCCTTGGAAATCCAAGTTTTCATTAGAACCTCTCCCTCTGCAAGGAGGCAGGGTGATTGACAATTATCATAATAGGTGGATCCAGGTTTGTGAGCCTGTAGCTAACTCATTTTGGTGATCTTTTTAAAGAAAAATCATGCACAATGAGGAATTCAAAAATTAAAATAAAATGGATATTTATATGGAATTTTAAAATAAATAAAATACAAATATTGAAATGCTAATGCATATATAAAATACTTTAAGAGCTAGAATAACACATTGTTTTATATATAACTGAATAACACATTGTTTTATTTATAACCGCCTGGCATGACTCCACAATATTTTTCTTGTGATCTTTGACCATATGCCCGTTCATCACTTTTTCAAATGGCAACCATTCTCCAACATTGTCTTCGGAGAGTTTGAAAAGATAATTCAGTATTTCCTCTAAAATGGCTGGTTGAGATTTGACTTCATGACACTGACAGTTCAGAATGTTTATTTCAGCTTCACATCCTATTCTTGATAACATCAGGTCAAATTTGGAAGATTGTTAAATCTGAGCAAATCTCTATCAATCTTCTTTCAGATATGAGGTATTAAAGACATATTTAGTAAAGGAATGTTGTTTTGAGTTTTATGTGAAATTATGGTAAATTTTAGTTTGTACAACTTCTATTTTTTTTCTTTTTTTTTTCCGGTACCGGGGATTGAACCCAGGGGCGTTCTACCTCTGCGCTAAACCCCCGGCCCTATTTTTTATACTTTATTTTGAAACCGGGTCTCACGAAGTTGCAGAGGGCCTCACTGAAAGAGAGAGAGAGAGAGAGAGAGAGAGAGAGAGAGCTCTGAGGCTGGCCTCAAACCCGGATCCTCTGTTCTCCGCTTCCCAAAGTACTGGGATTACAAGCGTGCGCCACCACGCCCGGCCTGTACAACTTCTATTAAAAAGAAAAAAATCAGGTGCAAGGCTGAGTCAGATAGAAGGATCACAGGTTCAAGGCTAGCGTGTGGTAATTTAGCAAGAGCCTGTTTCAAAATAAAAAATAAAATAAAATAGGGCTGTGGGTGTGATTTAGAGGTAAAATTTACCTGGGTTCAATCCAAAGAAGGAAGGAAGGAAGGAAGGAAGGAAGGAAGGAAGGAAGGAAGGAAGGAAGGAAGGAAGGATTTGTTACTTTATATGTTGTTTTCTTGAGTTTATTTCTGAGGAAAAAGAACCTCCTCTTTGAGTAGGCCAGACTGAGTCTCAAGTCCACTCACATGTAATGGTTGGAAGCACATTCCTCTGACCCTGTTGGCTCCTCTGTGTTTCAAGCCTTCCTTCCTCTTTACCCACAGACTTAACCATCTGGGAGCCACTGGCCAAGTTCATATCATGTATGGCCTATGACCTGCACTTTCACATCACAGCCCCAGGGAAACATTCCTGGGTACCCTTCATTCACTGCAGTGGCTGACAACCCCTGAACTGTACACAGACGTGTCTCAGATTCCCACAGACATCTCCTTACACACTCATACCAAACATAAGCACTACTCGACAGTCAGCTTGCCCGAAGCTGATTCTATAAAGGTCTATGATAGAGAAAGAAGTGTAAAAGTGTGACAGAGATGTTCAGAAAGTCACTGCTGACATTTTTCTTTTAATTTTTTTGGTGTGCATTATAACTGTACAAGATAGTGAGATTCATAGTGTCGCATTCCCTTCCCGCCTCCCTCCCCCATCCTCGTTGTCCACTACTCTACTGGTCTCTCTCTTAATTTTTGTGAGGTCCTTTGACTTTGCTTTTTCTTCTCTAGCTTCCATACATGAGAGAAAACATGTAGCCCTTCATTTTCTAAGACCGGTTGATCTCACTTGGCATAATATTTTCTAGTTCCATCCACCTTTCTGCAAAGGATAAAATTTTGTTCTTTATGGCCAAGCAAAACTCCATTGCATATATGTAGAAGCTGTATTTTTTGCCAATTGCAGTAATAACACATTCATTTACAAAATTTTATTCAACATGTTACTACATGAGCACATTGCTGGGACATGGAAAGCTCCTGTGCATGTAAAGAGACCCAAAGTTTAAGTTCTGTGGTAAATATGGCTCCACTGGACCCTGTGGAGACTGGAGCTAGAATGAAGAGTGATTAGCAACTCCTTTGCCTGGTTCTGGGGTCACGCGACCCACAGTAGCACTTGCTGCCAGCACTTTTCCATAGTCCACCCATTTCTTTTTTTATTTATTGGTGCATTGTAATCATACATCTTGATGAGCTTCAGAGTGGTAGAAGCATACATGCACACAGTGACTCATCAAAATGCCTGAGACCTTGAATTCTCTCAGTCCCCTCCTATCTTGTTTACCCTCCTATCTATCTAGGCCATGGACACTGCATTGGCCACTCTCCTGATACCACGTCCACTCTGAACTCAGTGGGTTTTCACTATCAACCCCACAAGGAAACCCATCTGCGGACAGCCTAATCTCTCCCAATCTTACCTCTCTGCTTTCTGATCTTGGAGCACAATCTAAGAATGCCATATATACTGTGGAACAGGGCCCCGAAACATTCATGGTCTCTAACTGAGCTGGCTTGTTGTGGCCTGACATTCTTGCTGTGTGTCCTGAGAATTTCCTGTCAAGAAGAGTCCCCAAATTGTATCCCTCTCCTGTTATTCTGCATCATCATATCCCATCTCACATATCTGGTTCAGAAAATTCCCTCACCCTGCAATGTCACAAAGAAAATGGAGGAATTAACAAAAGCTTCCCAAATCCCAGACCTCCATCCCCATTCATATCAATTTTACACTTACTGGCACTGGCTTTCTTCCTTCCATTCCTCATGGTCTATGGAGAAGCCTCTCCCTCAGCCCATGAATGGATCTCTGGCTTGTGTCCTTGGTGCACAGTTACTCTGATAATTGTCGCCCTCAGCCTGTGTCTTCAACTTCTCTTCTCTACATAGTTTTACTTCTACCTACACATAGGTCCTTGTGGATCCTCCATGGCAGAAACACTTTTCTCCAGGTCTACATCTCTCTCTTGGCTATTACTCAAAGCATTTGCTTCAATATCCAAATGTTGTGACCTCCAACTATCCCAGCCTCTTTATCACTCATGGAGGGGCTCCATTTATCTATTCTCCTAGGATCACTAGAGACCTCTGGGTTGTCAAATGACCCTGTACTCCATTACTTATTTCACATGAACCCACAACAGGAATTGTCCACATGACCCACCCCTCCTTCTCAAGCCCTTTTGTTTTTCAACATTGAAAGCACAAGGACACTCTCTTTCCTGGTCTCCTTTTTGTCATTCTGACCACTCTTCTAGTCCCCCTTGAAGACTCCTCTTCCTCCACTTTTAATATGGTTGTTTCTGGGGTTTCTGTCCAAGATTCCTTGCCCTTTGCACTTTTCATACTTTTAATAAATAATCCAACATCCCATTCTTTAAAATGCTACCGCCTGGCTCCAGGTTGAACTATCTTCCAGATTACTTCATAGTTTCTATGTGGATGTTGTACAGGAGATTAAAACTCAACATATCTAAAACTAAACTCATACCGTTTCCTTCATCCTTCACCATGTGCCCCTCACACTGTACCCACATGATGGCTTCCATCCTTCCTTCACTACCTCATGATAATTATTCCTGTATTGGGCCACCTTGTGCAGCTATAATGGAACAACTGAGACTGGGTCATTTATAAAAATTAGAGATTTATTTCTTAAGGTTCTGTAGCATAAGAAGTCTAAGGTCAAGGGCTGCATCTGGTGAGGGAGGAGAGAAAGAGGTGGGCGTGTCAGGTTGCAGGGAGAAAGGGAAGCTGGACTCTACCTTTTGTCAGAAACCCAATCCCGTGATCAGTAGCCCATGCCCATGACAATGGCATTAATCCTTTAAGGCAGGAGCCATGAGAACCTAATCACTTCTCAAGGGTCCCATCTGTCAATATTGTTGCTTGAGAGATAAAGTTTCCTACACATGGTGACACATCCAAACCTTTGACATATCCAAACCATCCTCCTCTTCTCCACTGCCCACCCCGGCAAGTATCATCAGCTGGTCATCCAATCTGGGGGTGAGGTAGAATAGAAGAAAGAAAAAAGTAGGTAGAACAGAGACACATAGAAAAGAGAAGAAAATAAAACTTTTTAAAGTTCTACATACTTTTCCAGGCTGTTCACTCCCTAAGTCAGTCTCTCTCTCTCAGGTCTGTCAACCCCAAGGTTCTGGGAAACTGGTAAACCTTAAAGTTAATCATAAGTTTGCTCACTTATAATAATAGTCTTGTGTATTGCTAATGAACCCACCAACAAATTAATTAAGCAAGAACTGTAATCTTTTAAGAAATCTGTGATTTCAGGGACCTTCCAACATTATCTATTGATCAGATAATGGAGGCCACAACAGCCTAAGGATCCTGAGAATGAGCAGATCTCTATAAGCATCCTGTGATCACCAGACTGATGCCATCCCTGTATCCCTTCCCAGGCCCACCCTCCACCAAGTCTCCTTTAAAAGAGGAGCCTGAGAACACCCAAAGCATCTCTTGCTCTCCAGATGGACCATATTCTCCCTGGAATGTGTATTTCTTGCTTTCCTAAATAAATCTCTGAATCTCTACTGACACGTGCTGAAATTCTTTTCCATCACATATGTCAAGGATGCACTTGCTCTGACTCAAGCCCCTCACTTTTCCCAGAATTCCCCAGCACTCTCTTCCCATGACATCTCTTTCTGGTGACAGCGACCTGCCCATCATCCCTGACTCCTCCATTTCTTCCAAATCCCAAACAGATTAGCCTATGATTCCTGTTTATTAAACCTCCTGTGTACCTTTCACAATCACATCTTCCTTCTTGTTTTCACTGTCAAACTTTGTTTCTGTCCCTCACTATATCCTGTTTTGCATTTGTAATTTTTAAATATTTTATTGCTTTTTTATTGGTTTTATTTTTTATTTTATTGGTTTCACTTCCTCCTTTTGTGACCTGGCTAATTCATCTCCATTAACTTTTTGACAATGTAAATAAGATCCTGCTTTTATGAAAATTCCAAATATTTACATAACACAACCCTCATCTCTCCCCATTTTGCTCTTTAAAATCTCATTCCCAGTTATATCCATGCTGGAAGCTTCTTCGAGAGTCCAGAATTTCTCTTTTCTGCTTCCTTTGTGAGCAAAGTTTCTGTGTGGAAAGTTTTTTTTTCCTTCTTCACTCTTTACCTGTACCCCCATAGTCTCCTCTTCTACTACATTTCAGGTCTGACCTCCTTAAGCAAACCTTTCCTAACCACGCCAGTCAGAGCCAATCTGTATATGGTAATACTGGATTACCTTTTCATTCTCCTAACTAGGTGGTAAAGTCTTTGAAGGCAGAGATGCTTCCAGCCATTTTATATCCTCAGTATGTAACTCAGTGTCCAGAACAGACTAAACACTCAACAGATGTTTGATGTGGGAATGAATCAATTAGAAAATGGTTAATTAATAATGTTCACCAACAATATATGATTGTATCAATAATGGATTCATTACTCAAATAATTCCCAAATAAACTATTTCACTTTTGCACACATTTTAGTTGTGGCCATTTGTGCAAGGAAGGAATGAAAATCCGTATGGTTCTATATGTAATACAAAGGAAAGGGAAGATTGACCACAAAGTGCATAAATAGACCATTTACCATTTGATGATGGTCAAAACCAATTGATAACTTGGATTCCAAGAGTTATTACATGTATGTGAGTGTGTGTGTGTGTGTGCATGCTAATTAATCTACATACATAGCTTCCCTGATTCCTACCTCTACTCCCACATAAATGGCCATTTTTAACTCTGATCTTTTATTGATTTTCTGGGCAGGAGATTAATGCATAATATGTTTTAGATTATAGAGGCTTCAGAATGAGCTTATCAAGACTCTCTTTAACTTGATATATTGACTCTGGGTTGTCATTGGCCCCCAAATTTTTGATGGTTTGGTTCACTGCACTGAAAATAAAATAGTTGAACAAGGTGGTGTACACCTGTAATCCCAGTATTTTGGGGATTGATACAGGAGTACTGCAGGTTGAAGACTAGCCTCAGCAACTTAGAGAAGACCCTCAGCAACTTAGTGAGACCCTGTTTCAAAATAAAAAGTGTTGGGGTTGTAGCTCAGAGGTAGAAAATCCCTGGCTTTAATCTTCAGTACCAAAAATGAATTGGAAAAATTGAAAAAATAAGTCAGGCTACAGTCTGTGGGTGTGGTGTGCTGTAGGCAGTGTGGGGGCACTGAGGGGTCACTTGCCCTTCCACTTCTATGTAGCAGAATCAGGCTAGTGTCAAAGCCAGCTAGCGCTTCAGAATTTATTTTCCATTTTAACCCACATCAACTTATTCTTCTTTGCCTTCACTACAGTGTGTTTCTTATCATATGACTTCTGGTTGACAGGTCACTTTTAGCATTACAATGCATAATATATCAGCTTACTTTATTTTAGTTTGTTTTTGGAACACCTCTTCATTTCTTAGAACAACTTGTCTCATAGAAGTACATTCTTTCTGAGAAAACATGTATGAAAGCCTAAGTAAAATATTGTTCAGATAACCCTTTATGGTCCACCAATACATCATCAAAATTGGCTAATTCCAGGTTCATCTTTTCCTTGTTGTTATCTCCTAAAGCTATATAAAGGCTTATATTTTAATGGTTTGCATGTTTCCCCCTTTTTCATTATCTTCTTATAGAAATTGGAGATGTTTATGTTTTCTCTTCAGTTATTGCAAACTCTGACAGTGTCATTAAATTTATATTTCAACCCTCTATTTTCTATGAATTACTTATTCCAGGGATTTTAGCATTCCTAGAAATGATTTTTTTTACTGTTTTCTGAACAATTTTATTAATCCATATAAAGAATTTAAAGCTACTCACTAACCATATTGCTTAACTCAGAGTTGTTTTAAGGATACCCTGAAAAATAGTTGACAAAGATATTACATTTCTTAACTGATATCCAGGTAGAGAACAAAGAATTAATGTCATTCATCATAATAACAAGAGAAAATGGAAAGTAAGCATTGAAATTGCACTGCAGTAAATTTAAGTGTATTCACCATGTTTATTTTGATTAATCCAACTAGAAATATTATTTAATCACACTACCTTATATATCTTGAAATATAAGCATTTCATTTTTAAAATATGACAGTTTTTTTGTAATGGGGATTGATCCCAGAGAGTTACTACCACTGAGCTAAACCCCTAGCCCAATTTTTTTTCCACAGGGCCTTGCTAAGGTTGTTAAGGGTCTCTCTAAGTTGCTGAGACTGGCCTCAAACCTGTGATCCTCCTTTCTCAGCCTTCCAAGTATTGGGATTATAGGTTTAGGCCACCATGCCTGGTCAAAATATGAAAATTTTAATATCATTTTCTCCCCCAATAACATAATTCTGTATTCACCTTCTCCTGCTCTTGGAGGATACAGACCCGTTTTTTTAGTTGATAGTTTTTGGTGAGACATTCATATGATAGACACACATCCACACACAGACCCATGAATGTCACATAAAGTGAGTGATTCCTTTCCATAGTCCATGCTTTCCATTATATGTTTACTTAACTTGTCCTTTACTGGTGCTCACTAGGTTGCTTTGACCATTTTGCCCTCATAGAAAATGCTGTAGAGGGTAGCACAGCACATATGTCTTTTGATATGTATATAAGAATCTCTGCAGAATAGCCTCAGGACTGAAAATATGAGATCAGAGCAACAGAAAACCAGCTGCCTTTTAAAAAGTCCTTGCTCTTCCATAGTGAGAGGTTCTGCTGCTGTTTCCTCTGTTCTGCACACTGCAGCAACACAGCACATGCCAGCACTCCTGAGACTCTGTGGTCTTCCTAGAAGAGTCAATGAGAAGCTGGACATGGTGGTATATACCTATAATCCCAGTACTTGTGAGGCTGAGACAGGAGGATTGCAGGTTTGAAGCCAGCTTTAGCAACTTAGCAAGATCCTCAACAATTTAGCAAGACCCTGTTTCCAAATAAAAATAGGGTTGGGGTGTAGCTCAGAGGTAGAAAGTCCCTGGTTTAATCCCTAGCACCACACATAAAAAAAATTCAGTGAGAGAGCCAGGTGTGGCAGCGCATGCCCTGCCCTGTAATCCTAGTACTTGGGAGGCTGAGACAGGACTATCATTGGTTTTAGGTTGGCCGCAGCAACCTACTGAGAATCTCAGCAACCTAGCAAAACAAAATGTAAAAAGGGCTGGGGGTGTTGTTCAGAGGTGGAATACCCCTGGGTTCAATCCCCAGTATGAGAGAGAGAGAGAGAGAGAGAGAGAGAGAGAGGAAGATCAGTGAGAGAAGAGTTAGTCCGATGTGCTGATGTACACACAGTTTTGTAGTACTCCTGACCATATTTAACTTCATTATTTGTGAAGTTTGGTTGTCTTGTATATTGTTAAGTTCCATTCACAAAAATAATATTGTTTTTTTTATAGAATAAATATTTTTAATTAAACTTTTGTTTTTTGGTTGTTTGTCTCGGTCAACATTCTTACTGATATAATCCAAAGCAACTGGCCACACAACATAGAGGAAGGAAGGTTTGTTTGCTCACAGTTTCTTGGAGATTCAGAGTTCAGTCCATGTGAGGCCAAGGTCTGGAGCTCAGGGCATGGCGGCAGGAAGCAGAGAAAGGGAGAGCACATGGGCTTTGTGCCTCATATCATGGAGGCTAGAAGCAGAGAAAGCAGCAAACAAGGGGATTCAAAGACACAAGCATAATCCCAAGGCCACACCCAGGTACCCACCTTCTCCTGCCACATCCCACTGGCCTAGGTACCACACAAGGCCAGCGATGAGATTACATCCCTCCTGACTTAGTTACATCAACTCAGAACACCAATTTATGAGCTCTTCAGGGCCCATTCCATATCTAACTATAACATTGTTGTACTGGGAATTGAACCCAGGAGCATTATTACCACTGAGCTAAAACCCAAAGCCCCACTGAATTTTTTGTTTTGAAAAAGGGTCCTACTAAGTTACTGTGCATTGTGCTGCAACCTGTGATCCTTTGAAGCATTCTACCTCTGAGTTACATCCCCATCCCTATTTTATTTTGTATTTGGAAATAGGGTCTCACCAAGCTGCTGAGACCCTGACTAAGTTGCTGAGACTGGCTATGAACCTGTGATCCCCCTGTCTCAGCTTCCTAAGGAATGGGGTTATAGGTGTGCACCACCAAGTCCAGCCCCAGTTTAAACTTTTAATTTTAAAATGTTTTTCAATTTACAGAAATATCGCAAAGCAAATACAGTGTTCCCATATATACTACATCCGGTTCCCCTATTATTAACATCTTACATTAGTATACACAATTGCTAAAATCAGTAGACCAATACTGGCATGTTCTTATTAACCTATTGAAGGGCAACTTGGTTGCTTCCAGTTTTTGGTGATTATCAAACACTGCACGATAGCTATGTAATGGTTCTCTGAGACATCCAGGTGCCAGAACCTGGAAACTTATATGACAAAATTCACTTTGAAGATATTAAGCCAAGGATCTTAAGGCTATTATTCACTATTTTTTGAGAAAGCCTAAACCATCAATAGATGAATAGATTACAAAATTATGGGAAATACACACAATGGAATTCTATTCAGCAGTTAAGAAGAACAAAAATATGTCATTTGCAATAAAATGGAAGGACCTGGAGAACATTATGTTAAGTGAGATTAGCCAGTCACAGAAAGTGAAGGGTCATATGTTTTCTCTAATATGCGCAAGCTAGGGAGTAATTGGAATAACAGAGGGACTCCAGACAATGGAGGAGAAACTTCAGTGGAGCCAGGGAAGTGGTCTAAGGGAAGGGGAGGGGAAAGACTAAGGATCATTAATGGAAATACTACCATCAACTATGTGTACATATGTGAATATACCGTCAATCTCAGTTCTCTGTATTGGGAAGGGGGGAAATGGGGAGATGGAGGGGGCAACAAGTGCTGTGTGCATGTATGTCACTGTCAACATGATTTACATCATGATGTGAGACTATAATGCACCAATAAAAGCACATTATAAAAAAAAAGCCTAAACCAAATCATAAGTGCCCTTATTGTAAAAGGAGGCAGAGAGAGATTTGTTCACAGAGGGCAATGTGAGGAATAGATTGAGAAAGGCAATGGAAGCAGAGATTGAAATAATATGGGGTTTTTTCCTTTCCCAATAAAGTTAGAGAGAATTGTTGAAGTCTAAAAAATAGCTGAAATTTTAACTTAGGTTCCATTGTATCTATATATCAAGCTGGGAAACATTGACATCTGAACCATACTGTGTCTTCCCAGCCATGAACATGGAATTTCTCTCCACTGATGAAGCTCCTGAGTTTTTTTCATTAGGCCTTACAGCATTTTTCATGCAGATCTTATATATACCTCCTGGTTGAGGTGTGTAATTATTTTTCACATTATAATGCTCAATCTGATGTTATTTTTAATATACTTTTATTGGTGCATTGAAATTATTTTTTCCAATTATGATCGATTTTATCTTTTCTTTATTTTTCCTTTATATATTTTAATACTTTTATTGGTGCATTATAGTCTCACATCATAATGTAGATCATAGTGATAGTGACATGCAATAATTATACATCATAGTGAGGTTCAGAATGATACGAACATACATGCTCACAGCCCTTGGTGTATTTCTGTCTGCATTCCACCCCACTTCCCCTTCCTCCTGCCCCATACATGTTAGTGAGATTGGTAATGATACCTTCATATATGGACATAGCATTATTTGAACTGTTTCCTCCATCAAGACTTCTTTCTCTCCTCTCCACTTTTCTCCCCCAATCTCCTTTCACTATTCTACTCTTCTCTCTCCACATTTATCTAAAATCTCTTTTGTTTCCTATTTTCTCTCTAGTTTCCACATATGAGAGAAAATATAGGACCCCTGGCTTTCTGCTACTGGCTGATCTTACTTAACATCATAATACATAACTTCAAATTATACTGCACAGCTACAGTAACAACAACAAAAAAACCAGCATGGAATTGGCACAAAAATCAATGTTATTAATTTTTTTTTTTTTTTTTTTTGCGGTACCGGGGATTGAACACAGGGGCGTTCTACCTCTGTGCTACGCCCCCAGCCCTATTTTTTATACTTTATTTTGAAACCGGGTCTCACGAAGTTGCGGAGGGCCTCACTAAGGTGAGAGAGAGACAGACAGATAGGGAGAGAGAGAGCGAGAGAGCTGAGGCTGGCCGCGAACCCGGATCCTCCGGTCTCCGCCTCCCAAAGTACTGGGATTACAAGCGTGCGCCACCACGCCCGGCTCCAATGTTATTAATTTTGAGAATGTTTGCATATATGTTCATGAGTAATATTGCTTTGTAATTTTATTGCAATATCTTTATCTTGTTTTGCTACTAGTATAATTCTGACATCCCCAAAACTGGGTTAAAAAGTGTTTCTTCTGCTTCTGTTTTCCGGAGGAGATTGTGAGGACTGGTGTCATTGCTTCCTTACACAGCTGGTAGAATGTATCAGTGAAGCCATCCTGTCCTGGTGCTCTATTTCCTAAATGGTAATGGGGAAGGAACATCTCAAACCAGAGCCCACAGTTCAGACTTCAACTATGGAAAATTCCTAAGCTTTTTCAAAGGCAGCAAAATCCCTGCATATCAGATTGGGTGTAATAAGAAAAGAGAATTTAATTCCTTTGCCCTTGTAACTTGCAGGAGCAAGGTATTTGAAGCTTAAACTAGAGAAATTAACTTTAAGGGTATTTAATCCTTGAATTTTAGCATCTTTGGGAAATTTTAATAGTGGGAGATGATTAATACCCAAATTTGGAGTTGGGATATTATCACTGAAATGTCTTTATGCAATTTATTGGTGTAATTTCTTCATGTAATTCAATTTCTGTAGAATTGCTGATGGACGACTTTGAACAATATGGCATGGAGAGGGAAATAGAATAAGAGGTGATATTTTTAGTCTTGATGTTATTTTAATTACTGTGCTCTTCAAATTTTTTTCAGGGGCTTATGGGAGTTAAGTCCACAATGCCCACCAATGCTTCCAGTCTATATGGGATACCCAGAGAAGCAGAGGTGATATGGGGCAGTGGGCTTATAGAGGTTAGGAGGGGTATCACGATATCACGATCAACTGTTTTTCCCTTTACCCAAGAGAAAGGGCCACACCAAAGTGATCCTGAGCCCCATTGAGCTGAGATGGGGGAGGCTGGAGCACCTGGAGAGATGTGTTTGAAGGTGGAGGGAGTACTTTTTGCTCAGCCTTGGTGTTTGCTTTGGAGGAAGAGTCCTAGACTCTGCTTCCTTCCTCACTCCCTCTACATGGGAAAGTAGAAGTAAGATTTCTTTCTTTCTTTTTATTTTATAAAGAATTTATTTTTAACGTGCTTTTATTGGTGCATTGGAATCTTTTTTTTTTTTTTTTTGCGGTACCGGGGATTGAACGCAGGGTCGTTCTACCTCCGCGCTAGACCCCCGGCCCTATTTTTTAGACTTTATTTTGAAACCGGGTCTCATGAAGTTGCGGAGGGTCTCACTAAGGAGAGAGAGAGAGAGAGAGACAGGGAGAGAGAGAGCGAGAGAGCTGAGGCTGGCCACGAACCCGGATCCTCCGGTCTCCGCCTCCCAAAGTACTGGGATTACAAGCGTGCACCACCATGCCTGGCATTGGAATCTTACATCACAGTGAATATCAATTTGATGTTAACATACATGCACACAGCTCTTAGTGTCCCCCCCGCCTCCCCCACCCATCTGAAGTGCCAAGGATGATGTTGGTTTATTCTCACATGTACATATTGTTTATGATAGTAATTCCACTGATTCGCATCATTCTTGCCCTTCTCCTTCCCTTGTACCACTTCCCTTGCCCCGCTGAGGGTTCTCCATTATCAACCGGAGTCCCTTGTGTGTCCCCAATACTCCATAGGTTGCACATATTAATGAAAACATATGACCCTTCTTTTTTTGTGATTGACTGATCTCGTTTAACATAATGTTCTCCAGGTCCTTCCACTTTCTTGCTAATGATGTTATTTTGGGAAATATACACAATGGAATTCTACTCAGCAATAAAGAAGAACAAAATAAGATTTCTTCTATGTGAGAAGAAAGCCTAGCCAGACCCATCTTCTTCCCTTTCTCTTGAGATCTGCTGCCTGCACTGAGCACCCTTCCTCCTCTGCAGCTCCTCACTCAGGGCCTGGAGGGAACCTGTGGAGCTTCAGCAACATCCACGGCAGAGCAGGAAATTCTACCCAAGCTGGGGTCCCTTTGCTGTCACATCTGAGATGCACAGACTCCAGCATATCCACCAGTCCCCATAGAGAGCTGCCTAGGACACAGTCAGCATCCTCTTTGGTGGGAAAGGCTGCAGAATTGGAGGTGAGATCACAAAGCCTCAAAGGTAGGTTCGCTCAGTCTCCCACCCTTTACCTTCTACAGACTGCCACGCACACCACAGAGTATAATTAACCTAACATGAGCCTTCCTGCATTCAGGCTTTGAGAGTTGGTAGAATTTCCAGAAATACAGAGTGAATTATTCTAAGGAACTTTATGGCTTCATAGAAGAGGGAATTAAAATAAATATCATCATGCAAGAAAGCATGAGAGTTCAAACAAAAACGGCAATGCTTCGATATTACATTTTTTTCTAAATAAAAGTGATTTATGAGACCTCAGATAGCACCTGGCATTCAAAGTGAAAGGGCTTCACAGTGCTGGCTTAAAATAAGATTTCATGTGTTTGTATTGCTTTATTATTTTCTTATATAATGGGTACAAGAAAGGACTGAGTTGCATTTGGGCTAAATTACTGTGGAATTTGGTAATAAAAGGGTCTGCTTCACTAAATGGCTTGCAGCTATTCTGAGATAGTTTTTGCTGTAGTATTATCAGCAGCCACCTGTGACCTAGCTCAGAAGAACGAAGTCCCTGGAGACCACTTGAGGGCAGGTCAGCTGCCTCCCGGAAGGCGGTCACACTGCAAGACATCAGCTTTGGTCTGGGTGCTATTGGGATACAGATAAGTGTGTGACCAAAGAGAAGATCAGTTCAATAAATCGTCACCAATTACCATTTGCTCACATTCTCCTGGCAATAGCCATCTCATATTCTTACTCTCTTGACTTTAAAATATATATGTAGCAACTACTCCACCCCTTGGAACTGGTGGTTATAATACCAGACTAGCAGGCCATAATGTCATCAACTTGTTTTTTAACCTCCGGAAGTATTGAAATTTGAATAATTTCAAAGAAAGCCAGAGTAACATTTCCCAGCTATTTTCCTGGGCCTCTGGATTCCTGCCAAGGATGAAACCTTTTCATTACTACACAGGGCTGATCTGGGGTCTTTGCTAATTGAATCCATGCTCATTGGATCTTAGAAGTGCTGTCTTTCTTGTGCAGACTGACCCAATGGGGTCCTCAAACTCCATGGGTACATCTGTGCTCTGGGTGTGTCCCAGGGACTTGGGGATTTAGTGCCAGTGATATTTTTAGGTCATGAGAGTGTTTCCTTGAAATGAAGATTGTGTCTTCCACCATACCCCAAACAATGCATTCTCTAACCAGGGCCTCTGTATAAACTAAAACAGATGTCTTCCCTGACTTCATGAACCACACTTTGTATGACTAAAGATGGACTTGGCATCCCCAAGGTTAGATTAGACTATGACATCTTCTTATGAAAAACATATCTTAAGAAGGAAAATGCCTTCCAGAATTGCAGGTCTCAAATATACACTATCACTGGAGAATAATAAGTGTATATATTTTGGTTTTTTTTATTTCAAAATAGTATTTACTTATAAGTAAGGGAAATTCCAAAGCATGATTTTTTAATTTTTTAAAAATTTTTTGGTACTGGATATTGAACCCAGGGGCATTCTACTTCTGAACTACAACCCTAGCCCTATTTTATTTTTATTTTTGAAACAGGATCTCTCCAAGTTGCTAAGGCTAGCTTCGAACCTGCAATCCACCTGTCTCAGCCTCCCAAGTACTGGGATTACAGGTGGGCACCACCACGCCTAGCTCCAGAGCACTTTTATTAATTTATGCAAGTAGAAATGAAATGGACCATTTCAGTGCATTCCTATTTCATGATGGTTTCTCATGCAAGGTCCCCTCCATCAAGGGCAATATGTCATGCTCACCTTGGAACTTCGACCAAGGTGAATCGGGACGTGGAATCCATGCTTACCTACGTTCATATAGAAATGTTCCTAAGCAAGCTTGGATGGCCATTTCAAATAGCACTGACTTGAACTACAAAAAATGGGACTAAGGAGAAAGCTGCAAACACTTTTCTTAGCAGGTTTAAGTCTCTTTTTTTATCTATGCCCAGACAGTTAGCTTGGTGGTTTAGAATCTAAGGCTAAGGTTGCCCTAAAATTGCTTCTACACTAATTAATTAATTTCTCAGAAATGAAAATTCTGATGTATGCCAGAAGGCACCACAAATCCGGGTAGCTCTTCCCAGAAAGAACTCCTAAGTGCTACTGAATTAGATAAGAAAGTTACTCCATCTCCATTTTCTCCATAAGAACCCAAGGCACAAGTACTTAAATTGGTGTGTTAATGACATATTTTTCTCTGTGGACATGTCGCTTGGTTCTTCACAGAGGAACAAGTCTGTGAGATGGGAAACACAGTGCCTGTCTTCCCCTGTCTCTGGGTCTGGGTTCCAGTAGGACTCTGGGGAAGGAGTCTTCAACCTATGGTCTCCCCAGGTTTCCTTCTAGGATAGATATAAGAGACTATCCTTCCTTCCTGCGGGAGGAAGCTTTCTTTGTTCTTTCTTAAAAACACCCACGAAATCAAGTCTTTCTTTTTATTCATTGATTGTCAAAGACAAGAACTTCTCTGTGATCTGACATTGATCTGCCAGAAATAAGGAAAGTTGTAGGGAGGAAAAGTCCATCCAAACGTCTAGGCTCTGTGAACTTTTTTATCTCTGAGTCTTGCTGGGGTTTCTCTTCAGTTTCTCATCCCACAGCCGGATTCTGCCCTGTGGTAACTGGTAACCACAGCATGGGATGACATCCCGAGAGAGGGACAGGGACCTAGCTCAGTGTCCCCCAAACACTGTCTAGCTCCATTGCTGCCTCCTCTTCCCTGCTGCTCCCCCATCAGGATCACAGGCTATTTAGCCCTTTACCTTCAATACAATAACAATTATTCTATGCTCACTGCTTTCCTGATCCAGTCTTAATGCTTTTCTTCTTATTTAATCTACATTAAAGTTATATTTTTAACCTTCATTTTGCAGATGAGAAGCTTTAAGGCCAAGATCACACAATTAAGGGTTGACCTCTGTTGGATAGGTGAGCTGTAGATATAAATATAGAAGTATACATAGATACAGATTAATATAATTTCCCTATAGGTTGCATACCTTGGTTTTATAGGTTAATTAAAAATCTCTATTTGTTTCTCAAATAAACAGCAGATATACTAATAGCCTTGCATCTTTGCATGTGATTTTTTAATTGACATCTCTGGCTGTCAACCTTCACATGGCTTATCTCGTTGACTGAATTATAAATCATACTTGAGTTTCTATGCATGTTCTAGTCACTCAACAAACATCATTGCAAAATAGTGTCTAAAGGTAGCAAGCAGAAGCCTATAATAAAAAGGTTAATTAATTTGCTTGACTTTGCTAACCATTTCATTATGTAGGTGCATATCAAAACATTTTATATACCTTGAATACATACAATTTAAAACGATCAAATGTCCTACATCATACTCCTGGAGGAATGTGTCCCATTCCTATAGGGAATGTTCATTGCATGTCAGGACAGTCACTGAAACCATGGGAGGGGCTCTGCTTTGTGTCACATACTTGCCAGGGAAGACAAAAAACTCCAATCTGTTCCTGTGGGCAAGAGCATAGACTCTGAAACTTCCTTATTGATTTGAAATGC
Source organism: Glis glis (assembly GCA_004027185.1). Taxonomy (NCBI): domain Eukaryota; kingdom Metazoa; phylum Chordata; class Mammalia; order Rodentia; family Gliridae; genus Glis; species Glis glis. The sequence goes on from PVJS01000027.1 coordinate 192,420, forward strand.
CCTGAGCCTCATCTGGTGAAATAGGAACTCAAATACATGTAAGGTTGTTTTATTTCTAAATAGCACGGGTTTTACAATGGATGTGCATTCGCAGAATTCTGTATTAAATATATCCAACTCAGCACCTGGGCCCAGTGTGTGTCCCTTTGACTCTGCTGTGACTGCAGTGACCCACCCCACACCTCCAGAACTGGAGAATGTAAGCGAGGCTTTCAGAGATGAGGATGCTACTCTGGGTCCACTTTATGCATTTTAACTGGTGGAGAAAATTGTGCAGGTAAAGTAGAAATGCATGTCTGTGCTTCTGGGGTCAGGTCCCTGCTCTTTCTGAGTCCCTCTGCCTCCACCCCGAGATGTCCCCAGACCTGCAGGTCTCCTGCCAGGTCAGTTGGTGGTGAGTCCCTCCACCAAGAAGGAGGCTCCTCCCATAAGATGGAGGAAAGGTCAAAAGGTTCACCTTTTGAAGATTGAAATCAGGCAGAATCTCGGTCACTCTGGGCTTTGTCTCCTGTTTAGTCAAAGAGCACAGATGTCACCTAATTTATTTTCAATATTACAGCCTTACCAACTGCCATTTTGATAAAGGATTTTTAGCTGAATCAACCTTTACACATAATAACTTCGCCGGATAAAGCTAGCTCATTTTTTTTCTATAAAGTTCAGTTGTCAAATTCCATCGAAACTTCAAGTTTTTAACATAGACATTTTTAGTGGTCTCATGGCTGTGGCCGCATTTTCCTCTTATCTTTTTAAAAACTTCCTTGCATGGAACTGAAAATTTCTAGACAAAAGATCACACATAGCCAAAGCCAGCTTTGCTGTAAGATCATAAAACAATAGCAGGGGTCTGGGGACCAAGGTGTCAGCCCTCTCCCTAATCTCTGGGTGTGTGTGCTACTTCATCCCATAGAGAATCTATGCTACAGAAATTATGCATTAGAAAATGCAAGTGATTGGGTATGATCCCTTGAATTAGATCTTAGAGGAAAAACTTTTAACTTTTACCCAGAGATTAGGATGTTAACTTTGGCCTTAGTTGGGTAAGAAAATTTCCTATTTTGTTGAGGGTTTTTAGCAGAAAGGATGTCATACTTTGACAACGTTTTCTACATCTATTGAGATGATCATGTAGCTTGTGTCCATCACTTCGTTAAGGTAGTGTATGTCACATACTATTAGCAGTGATGTAATTACTGTAACTGTATAAGGGAAAACCAACAGTCCCAACCAATGTAGGCTTATTGAAATCTAGCAACACGAAAGACTGAATTTCAAAATAATATTATTTATGTGATAATTTTATAAGTATTTATTGAACACATGATGTACAGTTACACATGTTCATGTTAGAAACAAGACCTACCATTCTTTTTTATTCCATCACCCCACCCCACCCAGGAAAGTTCATCCACATCCACAGTTCCAACCATATCAAATCCCAAGGTTAACTGGCCAGGACCTCTCCGTTTCCTCACATCCAGTGTCTAAGTCTGAACCCAGCATCTCCCGCCACCCCTGCTCTGTCATGGTGAGATCATTTCTGCCCTTGGCGTTTGGATTTAGTACATCATCAGGGCTTGAATTCACTGCATTGCTACTGACTCAGCCTTTCCCTTAACTAGCCAGGCTTGACTATTCTTCCTCAGTCTCCCTCCAGCCTCCTTCACCTCCTCTTCCGTCCTTTCCTGTATACATGTTTCTGCAGGACTAGAGATGAATCCAGGAACTTGCACACTCTAGGGAAACACTACCACTGAGTTACACCCCAGACCTTTGTGTATTCTTGTATGTGTGTGTGCCTGTGTGAACACGCACGTGTGTGTGTGTGTGTGTGTGTGTGTGTGTGTGTGTCTGCTGCTCTACCACTGAGATACACCCGCAGCATTTCTTTTTTTTTTTTTTTGTACTGGAGAAAGAACCCAAGAACATTCTACCTCTGAGCTACAGCCCAGTCCTTTTGTTTTTTATTTTGAAAAAGGGTCACACTAAATTGTTGTGAGTCTTGTTAAGTTGCTGAGGCTCTCCTGGAAACTGTGATCCTCTTGTTTCAGCCTCCCAAGAACATGAATTACAGATGTGTGCCAATACAGCCCCTTTTTTTCTTTGATTTATTTTGAGACAGGGTCTTGATAAGTTGCCCAGGTTGTCCTTGAACTTGAGATCCTCCTGTATCAGCCTCCTAACTACTGGCATTACAGGCATACACCAACACACTTGGATCTAAATACATGCTTTATCCAAATTGCCACAGACAAATCACAATTATATTTTGATCACCACACATAATCCCCAGGTTCCTAAAGCAACAAGACTATTTCTGCATTAAAATCCTGATATCCAAGTGATTAGGGTCCTTTTAATATAATTTCCATACTTTTTTCCATTTCTTATCTTCTTTTCTAACTCTCCCCTCCATCTAATCTATGTTTCAGGCTCAGTTATTGGCCCATCGCCCTTCCAACATGCCAGAAATCTGCTTTTCCAGGGCAGTGATGAAAGGGAGGTTCATGGGGACCCTTCCTTCCCACAAAGCTGCTGTAGGTGCAGCTGTGAGCCCTGTGGGACCTCAGTACCAGAGGATGCCTGTATAGGCAGCATCTCCCGTAGGTGTGCAGGCCTGTGCTCCTGCTGGGGTAGGTCCTATTGCACTAATTTTCCACTCCTCTGAGAATCACAGACTCACAGAGGAACCAGGGCTAGTAGATGTGGACGAAGCTCCACATTAAGTGTCCATGGGCAGTTTGGGTCCTCTTGTGCCAGCACCATCATCTCTAGTGGCATTCTATCTTTGAGCTACACTCCCAGCCCTTTTTATTTTTATTTTGAAACAGAGTCTCCCTACGTTTCTGAGGGCCTCGCTAAGTAACTGAGCCTGGCCTTGAACATGGGATCTTACCATCTCAGCCTTCCAAGTACTGGGATTATAGACATTGTGATAGTCAGTCTAGGTTGTCAACTTGACCTGATCATGACACACTCAAGATTATGTGATTTTGGGTGTGTAACAGCAGATTAAACAGAAAGCCCTGCCCTGAATGTAGGCAGCAGGATTCTGATAGGTGCGGACTTAGATAAAAGAGGGAGAAGCCGCGTAGAGTGCGTGCGACTCTTTCCGAGGAAAAAACGCATCTACTCTCGCCTGAGATCGTCGACCTCCGGCTTCGCCTTTCTCTGAAGAGCTTCTTGATCTTCTCGGCCTCCAGCTCTTGGAACTGAAACTTCACCATCATTTCTCCGAAGAGCTTCCTGATCTTCACGTCTTGGACTGGGACTGAATTAGTGGTTGCTCCAATCCTAAGACTCCAGCTCTTAGACCGTTCGACCAGCTACTGGTTCCTCTGACTCTCCACGTGCAGTCAGAACCTGGGACTACATTGCTTCAAACTGTAAACCCATCTGATAAATCCCTTTTTCAAATATACTCATTCTGTGAATTCTGTTAATCTAGAGAACCCTGTCCAATACAGACATGTACCACCATGCCTGGATTCCATTCTTTTCTTTTTATTTTTTTAATTTACAGAAAGTTTATTCTACTACTTCTACTTTTAAATATATCAAGCTTTTAATATCTAGAAAGACCAGATATTTGATATAAGAAACCGGATATTTGATATAAGCTTTTAATATCTAGAAAGACCAGATATTTGATATAAGAACTTCCCACCATGCACACAGCAAGGGTTATAATCTGGGATATCTTCTAATATGACCATTTCCTCCTAACTTCCTTCTCTGCCACCATTAGCAGCCCACTGCAGGTCTTCTGATGAGAAGCAGCTGAGAACTCTGAAGAAGGAATGCCATTTCCAGCGAGGGAATTGCTTCCTCCACGAAGTGTCCAAACAGGGCACTGGTTCAAAGGACATGTGGCATTGTCCTCTCCCCCTGACGGGGGTTGCAGTTCCCCCTGCCTGGTTCCTCTCTTCCTTTTACCTTTAAAACGTCTTCTCAACCTGATGACACATCAAGACAGATGTCCCTGATCACCGCAGACTCAGAATAGGCCACCGCCATGTTTCCCCACAGCACCTTCTGCATGTCCCAGAGATGTCCCACCTCTAGGGAGGAAGCCTTGCTTTGCTTACTTTTGAAGTTGCATAGTCTCACCCTTGCTCTGATGTATCACAGACTCTCATTTAATATTTGATCAATGAATCGATGAGGATAAAGTGTAGGAAAAAACCCAGAAATATGGAAAGGCAGAAAAGGCACAGTAACACAAGAAGCTCCCATACTAGGAAATCCCAGTAGTCATGTCTGGTAACTGAAATTCCAGCGAGGGTCTCTCTCCTACTCTTCCAGCAGTTAGAGTCCCTTAGGCCAGAGGGATTAGCACAGCGCCCCACAGTGGGCAGAAGGACCCAGCTCCTCTCCAGAAGGAGGAGTGTTAGAAAACTCTTGCCAGCACCTCCTATGCCAAAGATTTGGTTCTCTAAGTGAAGTTCACCTTTATTTGATTTTAACCAGTTTACTTCCAGGTGGTTACACATGTTTAGTTTAAATGAGGAAGGTTTTAAAAGTTGTTATCTATTCTGTGCACAATGAGCTGTCCCTGATAGGTCAATTTTGTTATAATAGAGCTGCCTGCAGATAATCAGCCTCGAATTGGCCCCTATCCACTGACTGGACATCGCTTTCCTGCCCATTCAGGCAGCAATTACAACTCGATCACAGCTACCTGCTCCGTTGCACACTCAGGTTATGAGTGTTTAGTGGCCAGGGACTGAAGCAGGACAAGGAGGGAGAGAGCAGATAAGTATACCTGAATATATATATATATATATATATATATATATATATATATATATATATATATATATATATATGTATATATATATATATTTTTTGCAGTACCGGGGATTGAACGCAGGGGCGTTCTACCTCCGCACTACGCCCCCGGCCCTATTTTTTATACTTTATTTTGAAACAGGGTCTCACGAAGTTGCGGAGGGCCTCACTAAGGAGAGAGAGAGAGAGACAGAGACAGAGAGACAGGGAGAGAGAGAGAGAGAATGAGAGAGCTGAGGCTGGCCGCGAACCCGGATCCTCCGGTCTCCGCCTCCCAAAGTACTGGGATTACAAGCGTGCACCACCACGCCCAGCTCCTGAATATATTTTGATTTCTCTTCTATGCACTTCTTGGCTGTAGCCTGCCTCTTTTCTAACCCTCCACCTCTGGCACTCTCTATTTACTTTGCTGCTCAGACCCCACCCTACCTCCCATCTCTGACTCCTCAGCCTGACTCTTTCTTTATAGGTGCACTCAGTGTTGGAGTTGATGTGATCATTGCTAATTCTAGAAAAATGGGCAGATTATCTCCCTTTCCATAATGAGAACTAGGAAATGACACTTTTGAAAGGCTTTGCTAAGTTCATGCACATAATGAGTGATAGCGCTGGGAACGTCATCATTGTCTCCTGACCTGTAGTGCAGTCTGTCTCCGGATAAAATGTGGGGTCTGTCCACCAAGTCAGTGAACTCGAAGTTTCCTAGGGCAAAGCCCCTCTTTCCATACAGAATAGATATCTAAGAATCATTAATTCCTCAAGGCCAGCAAAACACATGTCATTGTTTTCTATTATCCTGAAATGTCCTGGTAAATAACATTAATATTAAATTTCTGATATAGAGTGACCAATAGATAATAAAAGATTTTGTGTTAATATTTAAAAATTGTAAAAAATTAATAATGGTTGTCCAGTACAGAGTGTCAACTCCATGATACATAGCTACCCCAACTTCTCTCTAGCTACTTTGTCTTGTCTTTAGGTCCTTTAAATCAAATTGTGTGTGTGTGTGTGTGTGTGTGTGTGTGTGTGTGTGTGTTTATGGTACTAGGGATCAAACCCAGGGACATTCTACCTCTGAGATACACACCCCATCCCTATCTTACTTTTTACTTTGAAACAGGGTCTCAATAAGTTGCTGAGGGTCTCACTCAGTTGCTGAGGCTGGCCTCAAACCTGTGATCTTCCTGTTTCAGGTTCCCAAGTGCTGGGATTACAGGCATGCACCATCACATCTGGCTTGAAGCGAATATTTAGAAGTACAATTTTGAACAACTGATGAGGTTATGTCATTTCTTTGATACATCATTTGACCACATATCAGTTGCTCATTCTGCAAGTGTTTCGTCCCCTCAGTCAACAGTTCGATATAAAAGTTCATAAACTAATTCACTACGCAGTTTTGACCAGGTCCAGTCTTAATTAGCCAAGTGGTTTGAGCCAATGTGGTTAAGCATGTGGATGGCAGTCAATGCCATATATGCTGCAAAGACCAAGAAACTTGGCATAAAACTTAACACTTAGCTGCACGCCCAGACTAAGACCTTTGGGTTCTGGCTTTCACGCCAAAGGACAGAGCTTAGCTGGTTAGCCTGTGACTAGACACTTCTGCTCCCCTGCACCTAGCAGCTCTCTTGAGAAATAATCAAATTTATTCTCTTTCCCTCTTTATTTTTTTTTTTTTGCAGTACCGGGGATTGAACTCAGGGGCGTTTCACCTCCGAGCTACACCCCCGGCCCTATTTTTTATACTTTATTTTGAAACCGGGTCTCACAAAGTTGCGGAGGGCCTCACTAAGTAGCTGAGGCTGGCTGCGAACCCAGATCCTCCAGTCTCTGCTTCCCAAGTACTGGGATTACAAGTGTGCGCCACCATGCCCGGCTTCTCTTTCTCTCTTTATCCCACTTATACATATACTTGTCCTTCAAAAAGAAGCTAACATAATGGTCACTGATGGAAGATATCTCTCTAGATTTATGTATTTATTAAATATGTTAACTACAAATTTAATTTAATACATATCATTTCAATCAGCATTCTCATTGCTATGATCCAAAAAAAAACCTGACCACGCAACTTAGAGGAAGGAAGATTTATTTACTCAAAGTTCTGGAAATTTCAAGGGTTCAGTCTATGCCAGACCAGGTTACATCGGTGGAGCTCAGAGCATGGCGGTAGGAGGCAGAGAGAGAGGGAGAGCAAGGACTCTGCTCTCACAGCATGGGGGCCTGAATCAAGATCGAGCAAGCAAGGAGATTCAAGGACACAAGCACAGTCCCCAGGGTGATACCCCCAAGGACCTGCCTTCTCCAGCCACACCCCACCTGCCTAAGTTACCACCCAATATATCCATTACAATGGATTTATGCACTGATGAGACTGTAATCCTCATGATCAACTCTGAACAGCAATACGTGAGTTCTTTCAGGGGACATTCTATATTTAAGCCATAATACATATATAAATGAGAACAATAAGAATTGAGATTTTTATTTCTATATAACCCAGGAATTGTATCCAAGCCAGGCTGATTTATTTTGAGATCCTTTCTGATGCACATTTTTTAAAATGAGTGAGAAAAATGGAATCAGCATAATAACTAAATATTTCTGCTTATGTGCTGCTTAAGTCAAATCTACTACGTGCCCATTGTAATTACGTGGTAGAATTATATGATATGATTTAGACTATCTGCATCTATTTTTATTTGCTCCCAAGAGGCTGTCTAACAAATAATAAGTATGTATTTCTAGCAATGCAAATAGATTTTTCATTCTCAGCAAAGGGCATTATTTAATTTAAATTCATTGTAGAGAATGCAAGATCACATTAAATATATAGAAAATAATCTTCCTGTCCAGCAGCAGCTGAATTTCCACTATCAAAGTATGATAAATCTCTACCATATAAGGTTCCTTACTATGGGAAATGGAAAAGTATTCATATTTCTACTAAAGCACATCCTTATATTCATTAGATTGTAATATTGTTCCCAATTTTTCTACAAATAATTCAGCATTAAACCAGTAAATCGGGCCTGTGGTTTCCTCCTTCTATTACATGGGATGCAGACCCCAACCCTCCCTCCTCTCAGCCCTCTTTTTGTTTGAGTACGATCATCCCAGAGACCCTTTCACACTCTAACTTTAAAAGATTTTTCAGGGCTAGTGATGTAGCTCGCGCAATTGTAGAGCGCTTGTCTAGCATGCACAACGGCCTGCAAAAATAGAAAACAAAAAGTGGATTTTCTAGGCCACCAGAGTTCCATTTGTAACATGGCCTTTTGATTCTATATTTTTATTGTGGAAAGAGATTTATGCAACCTTTTTCTCTCATTTATGGGATAGGGAATCTGAAATTAAAGGTGGCAAATGAATCACCCACATATAAAAATGTAGTTTTGAATGCTTGCTGTAAATCCTTTCTTCAAGCTTCTATTTGTTCCTGTTTGTTTTGCTTTGTTTTTGTTGTTTTTCTTCTTTTCACTGTACTGGGGAATCAACCCAGGGCCTCACACATGCTAGAAAAGTGCTCTACCACTGAGCTTCACCCTGGCCTTTTTATTTTATTTTGAGAGAGGGTCTCACTCAGTTGCTCAATCTGGCCTTGAACTTGTGATCCTCCTGCCTCAGTCTCCAAAGTAGCTGGAATTATAGGTATTTGCCATTGCTCCAGGCTCTACAGCTTCTTTATGCCCATTCCCATTTCTCTACTAAGCAGATAAACATCACATACCCCTCCATTGCTGCCAGGCTCAGCACAGACCATTCCTGGAGGAGAATTGCTTACTGGGGCGAGCCCTGTGGAGACCTCAGATGGCTGTGGCTAGTGGACAGGCCTGGCACTAAACAACAGGGCTGTGTTGACCTTATTATGCCCCATCTCTGCTCATTGTCTCCCCACCTTGAACAGTCCCAGGGAGCTCAGAGCTGCATCCTACTGAGCCTTCTATTGATAGCCAGAGCAGGTCCTGAAAATCAAGTCTCCCGGGAGGAGCTCACCAGGACTCTCCACACCACAGAAGAGGAAGAGGCCTGAACAACAGGCCCACATACCATACCATTTCTTCACTCTGGAAGTGTTTCCAGAGCAGCACCCTGTGCGTAGTAGGTACTGACCCAGGCTCAGGGGATGCAGAGGCGAGCCTGGCTGACGCAGCCCTGCCTCGAAGTGGAGGGGGAGGAAGCCACCCACAAACCAGTGAGCTAATAGCAAAGGATGTAATCTCGGATGAGGTGAGATTCTGAAGGAAACAGATAAAGGCAGAGTAATTGAGAAAGGTCTAATTGCATGGGTCTTGGTTCTGAGAAGGTGAACATTTAAGCTGACATCCAAAAGGGCAAAACATCAGCTGTGTGAAAAGTTAAAGAAAAAGTGCCCTAGGTCTAGAAAGAGAAAGGGCAAATGTTGAATATGCCTACTACACTGTAGCTGATCCTTCTCCAGGGGATTCAGACAATGATTCATTTCTAAGAACCAAACTCACCCTAAGACATGGCCTTGGAAGATCTGGGAGACCCCTGAAGGCCCTCGACACACTCAATGATAATTATGAGCACTTGAAATATTTTGATGCCGACAGTAAGAAGCCATGGCTTACTTAACATTTTAGTAAAATTCCTCAAGGCCGTATACCTTCTGTGATACCAGCTCCAGGTAAGCAATCATTCCAAAACAATAAAACAAGCCCTGGGCTTGGCTTCTCAAAGCATGTCCTCGGCTGAACTGTGGCTCTTTTCAACCCAGTGACACTGAGGATGCCGGGAGGGAACTCCATGTGTAGATGGAGAGGCCGCATCTCCCATCACCAAGGTCTAACCTGAGCTAACTCTGCATTTCTGGAGACTTCAGGGTGGCACATCTATACAAAATCAGAGGACAGGGCTGAGCACTCGCTGAACCAGAATAACTTGTTCCATGAAACAGTCCAGACAGTCAGGGTACATTTCCTCCCCAGGGAACTAACAGCCCAGCCTCCTCTGTATGTTGATTTTCTGACTTCTTCTGTATTTATTAGTTGATATTGGACTGTAGAAAAGGGCTTTCTCTTTCCATTTATATGTTTATATCAGGGCAGACACAGGCATTTTATTTTATCCAGTGGATCATTCTCTATTACAATAAATAAATACTTATTTTGATGCCCCAAATTTCAGCTCAGACCCAAGGCAGCTCTTCAACTTGGTTCCTAGCTCCCTTTGATATATTCCAGGACACATTTAGGGATGTTTTTACTTTCTGATTTAATAAGATGATTGTGATCCACCTGCGTCTTTTCTGGCCCAGCTCTGGAATCAGCAATTTTTCTAAGAAACCCTCATTCCTTTCAGTGGAGAATATTATTCAGAAACAAAGATCTTGAGGCTGAGCTATAAAGTGTATTGGATTCTCCATCAATTTCCTAGAAAAATAAACACATTCTAATCACTCTTTGAAGGCATATAGTATGGCAAGGAGCATTAAAATTGAAACCTGGCATTTCCAAACACCTGGATTGTAATGCTGCAGTCACATAATTCTTTCCCTAAATATTTCTATGCAAAATGAAATGGGCTCCCCTTTGTCTTCCAAATTGTTTGGTTTTAATGCTAATGACTTATGTTTCTGCATCATTTGTTCCAAACTTAGGTTTGAGGAGGGAGACTGAATAAATTGGCCAAAATAGTATGTGTGCACCACAGAAAAATCACATTACGTTGTATAATATCTTCCACAGGCTTTCTTTAAAGTTACACATAACTCATTTCCCATAATTGCATTTTATTGCTCTATTCCTCTGACTATGTACTTGAAATAAAATTATTTCTGTAGAAACTATGCTTTTTTTTTCTTTGCTGAACTTTTTTATGAGATTAACAATTTACTTAGAGGCTTTCTGAATTAACTGTCAAAAAGGAGAAAAGACTAAATAAAATCCCAGTATTTCCAAATAGTGATTTCATGTCTTACTATACTTGAAAATGTAAGTAACATAGGTCATATTTTACCCTCATCAGCTACAATATCATCTGTTCTGAGATTAGTGGTAATCATCATGGCCATCAGATTGAATATGTAATAAACCCTCTTATTTTATTTTGGACAGCTATTCCCTTACATCTTTATAGTACTGTTGAATAGAAATTTCATCACAGGCTCCATTAACAATTTTGGTTGTCTCCCCCACTTAAGTGTCTGGCTTGTGCCAAGTGTTTTATATACTTTATTTTCATTTTTTACTCTTTCCCTTTCAATGCAGAAGGAAAGCAGCTAGAGTCCTGTGCCTCAGAGTCTTAGTGTAGAACTAGATCCCCTGCTGCCCATTCTAGACTTCCTTGACATAGCCCATACTGTTCAATATTTATACTAGGCAAACATTACCTCCTTTCATTATACTCCATAATGTATTTAAAGCATCAACACTGTGCCTGCACATGGACTCCAACTTCACGTTACTTCTTTTTCTCTACATGACAGGTGTTTTTCAAAATATGTCATATACCATCCTATTTTTTTTTTTTGGTACTGGTATTGAACCCAGGGGCATTTTACCTCTGAGCTAAATCCCAGCCCTTTTTATTTCTTATTTTTTTATTTTTTTTGTTTTGAACAGGGTCTCGCTAAGATGCCGAGGCTGGCCTCGAATCTTTGATCCTCCTGTTTTAGCCTCAAAAATACTGGGATTGCGGGCATGCAGCACACTCCTTGCTAACACCCTAATTTCCATTTGTGCTTCCAAAATACTGGTATTCTTTCTGACTCTACATCAAATAATTAATAATGTCCCACCAGTGCATATGTTTTCCTAGGGAACTGGCTTATTTAAAGTAGCAATTGGCAGATTATTTAATCTGTTCACCACTGGGGATGGATTTGCAGGTGGTGCTGATTAAATGCAGCTGCACCTCTGCTACTGGGCATGGACGGGTGTTGCCTATGAGATGAAAAGAGCAAGCACAGGTAGTGTTCTTCTCTGAAACACTGGAGCAACATGACTATGCTGATCCGTTGTTGGGAGAACCCAGATACCAGAAGTTCTCCTTGTTCAAGGACCCTGAAGCACAGCCTGGGAAAGAGGACTGTGAGCAACTCCTACCTTTAGAGAATTGAGACTGTCAGTGTATACCCATGTCTAAACCAATGGAATGTAGTAAAATAATAATGGCATGTGTCTATAAATTGGACACTATGACTGCCTTGTACATTTCAAGTGTTTTTCAACCACTGGCAGAAAACATTACTGATTAGAGGCATTATATTAACAGATATTCCCACTTTGAAATATCTCTGTACCACAAAATTATTGTCATTTATTATGTTCTCAAAGTAGATCTACTAGTATTTTATTTCTGAATCTGGAATCTACTAGTATTTTATTTCTGAATCTGGAATCTATATAGTCACAAGTGATATTGATAACCTTTTCAGTTTCTCATATGTAACTACCAAGCCAACATCTCCTTCTTCTTGGACTCTGATCAGTTCTGTCCCCCATGTGGTTCCCTATGCCGTATCTTTCCTTTGCTGACCACAGCAAGGTTGTCTGGTTGCTGGCAGAGTGCAAGACCTGTGATGGGAGGGACCAAGGGCCTCCTCTGGTCTTTTTATTCTATGGGACAGGCTCTGAATGGACCAGCACCTAGTCACTTTTTTATTCTCACACACCATAACCAGGGCTTGGTTTCAGCCTGGGTCACTTTTCCAATTGCCTAGGATCTACAGCGTGGGTGCCCTTGTTTGTTCATCTGTCACTGGATGTGCCCACGTAGAATTCCTGAGACCCAGCACTAGCTTCTCCTAAAATCCCACCACAGGGAGGGTGGGGTTGCATGCTAGAGTTTGCAAGAGGTCAATCCAAGGGAATGATTTTCATTCTGGGTTTTTGGAATTTCAGCCTATAAGATTTCTACACCAGCTTACTGGGGCTGTGTAATGTGTTATAGCCCCACCCCACCCCCAATATGTGAATGATTTTTCTCAAGAAAATTTGGCCTGCATACTTCAATAATATTTACTGTGACTTTGAGTACATTTTAAACTCTTGAACATAGATCAAACCTGCAAGAGTAAAGAAGAAGCCAATTACAGAAGTTTGAATGGAGTTAAACCTGTTCTTAACTACAAATCTTTGTGAATTTTATTCCCTCGCTCAACACAGGGAAGCTCTCCACACATTTTATTTCACATTTTAGTCAGTTAACTATTCTACAAACTTTGTACCTTCCTTACCTCTGCTCCATTCCCATTGACTGAACTGAGAGCAATGTGGTACCTAGACTCATGACTTCCAGCAATGCAGAGCACACTCCTATTATTTTATCTTCACACCTGGTGAGAGGGAATAGTCTTCACTCCCTGACCACAGGCAGACTGGGCCCTCAGGCTACCTCTTCCTAGTCCCAGGGGCTCCAGTAAATTAATTAACTCCTCTGAGTTTTATTTCAGTAGTTGTAAAACTACAAATTTTTGAAGAAAATATAACTATATTCAACAGATGTTGCAACTCCTATCATACAGGTAAGATAGATTCTTGAACCTGGAAGAGAGGGAATTGTCTACCCAAGCCAGTCCTGGGTAGAGATGGAATTAAATCCAGGTCCTCCTCCTCTTAAGCAGGGAGTTCTGACAAGGACCTTTCTTTTCCTAGATGTAGCAAACTGGGAGTCAGCGCTCACTTTTCTATGGAAAATTCCATGTGCATGGTGTAGTGGGTAGTCCCTAGGGATTATTCAGATTTTATAAAATGTTGGTAACAAGTTTGATTCATTCCTCTTGAGAAGCTATACAAACAGACAGAGCAAAACCATACATGCCAATAGAACTCTAACCCACAACCTCTGTAGTGATCAGCCCAGAATGGTCAGGACTTTGTCAGTGACCATCAGCTTCCCTAATTTCTTACCCCTTTCAGCTATGACCAACCAGAAGAAGTGGAATACACTCTCCTACCCAATCATGTAGGACACATTGCTTCTAGTTAGCTGTCTCCAGCTTCCCCACACCAATAGCCTCCAATCAGGATGTGCATGAAACCTTCTCCCTATAACACTTTCAGTCTGCACATCTGTCTTGAAATCCCTGCCAAGTACAAGTGACGGTGGCTGATTCCCCTGCTATAGCAAGGGATGAATAAAAGAGCTTTGGTTTGGTTTCTTCCCAAAGGCAGGTCTTTGTTTACTTCCATTCTTTTTTGTCTGTTTTTTGAGGGGGGTTCTGGGGTTGAACCCAGGGGATTTCAATCTCTGAGCTACAACCCCAGTTTTTTTTTAACTTTGTTTTTATTTTCAAACAGGATCTCGCTAAGTTGCTGAGGCTTGCCTGGAACCTGCAGATCCTCCTATCTCAGCCTCCCAAGTACTGGGATTACAGGTAGCCTCCAAAGTATCAGAATTCTAAACGTGCACAACAGATTATAGGTATGCACCCTCCTGCACAGCTACTTCCACATTCTTGAAGAACAAGGCATCAAGCCTGAAGGATGAGCCTTCCTAAGTTGCACAGCCCACAGTGACACTTGGGGGCCATTTTCCCCCAGGATGTCTCCACACACACGGAGCAACTTTTGCACCAAAGGGTAACCAACATTACTGAGAACCCACACTTGACTGGCTAATGCTTTCTATCACATAAATGCTTCCCACTTTCACCTAGTCCAGGTGTCTCAGCAGTCCATGCACTGTGTTCATCTTCCAGTCCCTGAGATCTTCCTGTGGATTCGAGGATCCCTACTGCCTTGTCCGTGTGGGCTGACCAACCTTCTCCTATGAGCTGTGCTTCTTCACACCAACTCGTCTTGCTTTGGGTGCTTCCCACGCAATTTAGCAGTGGGCTACCTGGAACTGCTTATAATTAACTTGCATTGTTTTCTAACTGATTTCAGTCTGAGCCTTATCACTACAGCTAAACTGAAAATCTTCCCAGAAGTATAAAGAAAGTAATGACAAATTTCCATTTTCAACCAGGAAAAGGTAAAAAGCAAAACAACATGAACCAGGTATCCTTCCTCAGTCACCTCAGGAAGGGGAAGAGAGAGGACTGAAAAGTTCCCAGAATAGTGGCCTGGGCCTTCCTCATTCAAATTATTGTCCAGGGGATTCTCAGATTCTCACAAATGCATATCATTCTTATGACTTAAAAACGATGCTGGTTTTATGAAGGAGAGAGGTCAACTAAAGCCTTCCCTTAATTAGAGTAATCAGTCCAGGCAGAGAGACTAGAGCACCCAATAACCAAGAATTATCATATTATTAATAGTAATAAAATATTTTAATCGAGTTAACTTTAAAAATGCAGGAAGCCGGGCATTTGGCACACACCTGTAATCCCAGTACTTGGGAGCCTGAGACAGGAGAATTGCAGGTTCTCAGCATCTTAGTGAGACTCTCAACAACCTAGAGAGACCCTGTTTCAAAATGAAAAGGGGTGTAGGTTGGAGGTTGAATGCCCCTGTGTTCAATGCCCAGTACCACACACACACACACACACACACACACACACACACACACAAAGTCAATGAATAAGATAAACAACACCATGAATATACCACAACCACTGAACAAATGTTGACATGTGTTGAAGATCCCAGGGTCCCTTTCTCAGTCTTTTCCCAGAGGCAAAGGCTACCATGGAGCTGAGAGCAGGTGTTGGTCACTGGGAGACACAGCCATAGACCACAGTGTTGGTGACAAGACCACTTCCCACTGGGTCAGGTGAGCAGCACTCACTTCCCTAGCAGGGAAGGCAGCCCCAGGCTGTTGACAATTCCTGCTGGAATCCCCACCCAGGACTGTGTCTGTCCACTGACCCTTGGGAGAAGTGCCCAGGAAGGCTACCCTTAGAAACTCAACTCCCCTGGGTTTGGGGCCCCAGGATTATTGGGGTTTAAGCAACCCTTGGACTCTGTTTTCAGCAGAGCTCAGGTGTCTGAGAATACAGCTCCTGTGCAGGTGGGGTTGGCTTTCTGTTGAATTACATTTGGCCAACTCAGTTAATGAGGGACCAAAGTCAAAAATGTTATTCCTGGGTCAAGGTCAGGCCTAGGATATTTTGCCCTTTAGAAATAGACCTGATCTTGGTCACAGCTTCACTTTATATATGTATCTTGCTTTCTGCCTGAAGGCAATTAAAAACCACAGTCTACACTTTGCCTGGAGGTAGAATCCTAGGAGAGGACACACCCAGTCCCTACATTTGTCAGACAAGGATTGGGGTTGGGAAAACCAGGTATGGACCATGTCCCCTCCTATCATCAGATGTTCTTTCTCTCTCCAGGAATCAACAGGCATCAGTTTCAGTTTAGGACTAAAGATTTGGGTTTTTCCAACATTAAATATTGAGGGCTCATTGGTCATTCTAGATATTGGTCCTTGGGAGAAAGCTCCTCTGTCAACAAAGCTGTGTTTTCCTGCCTTGTTGATTTTATAGACCCCAACACTTTGATATTTTTCTATAAAATCCTTTAAAGTTCAGCCACCATCAGTGCTTGGTGTGTGTCCTGAGGTTCTACCAAAAACAATTTAACAAAATGCTGTGCTATCACACAGCACAATCTTCTGTCCATCAGAGAAACATGAAATGAAAACACCCTGGCTACCTCTACCTCTCATGGCTCAGCCAAAGCCATAGTTAGCATCCCTCATGGGTACCATCTCAATTTCAGATGCTACTTTCTGGACCAGGTAGAGGATTTGGGGTGAGTGCGACATGATCACACTCTAGTTAATTCAAGCAAAGGAGAAATATAATGAACTGATTAAGGGTGGCTGAACAATCAGACCTCAGAAAGTCATAAATCAGAGACCACAGGGTTCTGAGATGTGAGACACAGTGGGCAATCCCTTCAGGGTGCAGAGTTGCAAATATTTGTACATTTTTATTTTCTCTCACAATCAAAATTTAATTTCCAGAAAAGAGAGCTTCTGTTGTCCTAGTGTTGGTCACATGTTGTCCCCTGAAGTACACAGGGGTCAGTTAGGTGGAAATTTTCCCTGTGCATATTCTAAGAGAAGTAGAGTCATTAATTCTTCCTTTCTTCCTGGTTTGTTTGGAAAGTGCTTCACTTTAGACTTAAAAATCTTCTATCCTGGGAAACCTGCCAATCCCTTGGAAAGTGGAGACAGTTCTTTATCATTAAAGGAGGTCTGTTCCTCAAAGGAAAACTGACATGTCATTTCCAGACAAAGACATAATAAAAGTTGGCTGGCAAACAATAAATAAATCAATAAATCAATACCCATGACACAACTCTCTTATGGTTCAGACAGTAGTACATAATTTTCTATGTTCTACTGTTGATTGGGAAGCTTGGGAAAGAAGGGGTATTCTACATGTGGACTCAGATCCCCACCATTTTCTAGGAGGCCCCAGACTTATGTGAATTAGTGCAGGTTATTAAATACCCAGCAATGCAATCCTGCCCTCACCTCTGCATTGTAGGGAATTGTGTGTTCACTGATGTGAGACATGTGGTGACTCTTTTCACTCTGATCTTTCTTTGAATATTTCAGTTTAATTTTCTCTGATTTTAAAACCAGTTTCCTCCCAAAATGTGGGTTTAATGGACAGAATATGCATATTCCATATTAACTGTACTACGTTGCAAACAAATTCAAGTTACAAAGATTCTAGTTGAGCACATATTCAATACTAGGAGCAGAAAAAGCCATGGGAGCCGGGCGTGGTGGCGCACGCTTGTAATCCCAGTACTTGGGAGGTGGAGACCGGAGGATCCGGGTTCGCGGCCAGCCTCAGCTACTTAGTGAGGCCCTCCGCAACTTCGTGAGACCCGGTTTCAAATTAAAGTATAAAAATACTAGGGCCGGGGGTGTAGCTCGGAGGTAAAATGCCCCTGGGTTCAATTCCCGGTACCGCAAAAAAAAAAAAAAAAAAAAAGCCATGGGAGTTGCAAATACAGCAAAACCAAGACCAAGACCATGTCTTCAGGGAGAAGGGAGTAGTGGCCCAGATTATGGGGGTCAATTTTCTTTGGGATCAGTTAACAGTGGTGAGTTTCATGGCCACAACCTAGACCTCCTGCCACTTGCAAACCATCCTCCAGTGAGTCCCCAGGAGCCCAGAGGAAGGAGTTTCTATGGAACCTTGAAAATCTGCTGCCTCTCCTGTGAATTTTTATAGATTTACCTGCTTCTGTGAATGTGGAATGTTCCATACATATGTTTCACAATTAAACTTAATTTCTGTGCCAGAATTAAAATGTATAGGTGATGTATAGTGAATGTGTAGTGAATGTATAGTGAATGATGGCATATCATCTTCATGTTTGATAGGAGTCCTATTTCTTTAGAAGGCTTATATTCAAATATGCCTAGCCAACATAACCATAATACATACATCCTGAAGCAGGTCTGCCAAAGCCAAATCTGGTTTTTGTGCAATGAATATTGACTCTATGATTTCACAGAAAAATAAATAAATAAAGCTCCCTGGAAAGTTAACTTATGTACTTTCTACTATGAGGGGGCGGTTTGTGAATAGATGAGCTAGAACTTTCTCTTTTATGCTTAAGAGAAGTTAATAATTTTTGTTTAGATATGGACTGTTTTTCTTTGGGTTTAGCCTAATCTCAATGCTTCAAAATTGTTGCAAAATAGATCTTTATTTCTTTCTATGTAGATCTTAATATATATATTTATTTTAGATTTATATAAAATCTTCATATTCTTATTATCTTTATCATATTTTATATTGTCTCATAACAAGATAATTCTTATATTCTTATTCCTAAAGAAATATACTTCCCACATTTTCAAGGGATGTCCCAATTTACATTGTCTTTCCATTTTTGGCATGAACAAAATTAGAAAAACAAATACTGTATGGTCTTACTTATATATGAAATCCAAAAAAAGTTGAAAGAGAGAGAATGGGTGCCAGGGTCAGGGAGGTGGAATGAAACAGGAGATGTTGGTCCAAGGGCATAAACTTTCAGTTATAAAATGAATATGTTCAGGGGATTTAATATACACCCTGGCACTACAGATAATGCTATATTGAATATTTTTAATGTGTTTAAATACTCTTGACAAGAAAAATAAACAAAACAAAAGCTAGGTATCAATGTGAGGTGATGGATGTGTTAACAAATTTGAGGGTGGCCAAACATTTCACAATCTAAATGCATATGAAAGAATCATGTTCTACACCTTGAAATGAATTTTTTTTCAATTATACGTCAATAAAGCTGGAAATTTTAAATAAATATAGGGTACAAGGAAACTTTGGGGGTGATGAATATGGTGGTAACTTTCCATTACTATAACAAAATACCTGATATAATCAACTTAAGAAGAGGAAAAGTTTGTTTTGGATCACAATTTCAGAGGTTCCAGTCCATGACCCAGAGTGAATTGCTATAATTTGGACTTAAAATGTCTCCCAAAGACCCATATGTTAAATACTTGGTCCCCAGCCCATGGCGCTACTGGGAGGTGGTGGAACCATTGAAAGGCAGAGCCTGGTTGGAAGTCTTCTGGTCATATGGAAGCACACCCCTAAAAGGGGCATTGAGGCCCTGACCCCTCCTCTTTCTCTCTCTTTGCTTCCTGGTCACCATGAGGTGAGCAGCTAGATCTATTGTACGTTCCCCGCTGTGATGTTCTGCCTCAACACACACCCATAGGTAACAGAGTCCAATGACCATGGGCTGAAACCATGAACCAAAATAAACCTTTAATCCTTATAAGTTGATTATCTCAGGTATTTTTTTCACAATGACAGAAAGCTGACTAACACAAATACATTCACTCTCTTGATGGTAATAGTGCTTTTGAAGATGTGTACATACGTCAAAATTCATCACGTTGTAAACTTTATTTTGTGTAGCTTATTAGATCTCAATAAAGCTGTAAAAAGTATTATAAAGATATGCCAATGTTCAGCATTCGAAACACATCTCATGGGCAGCATCTTGCCTCGGACATGGTACAAAGTTGATTTGTCATGGAATTATCCTCATGTTTTTATTTTTTTGCTTTGGGAAATGTGATAACAACTTATATATGTCCCTCCTAAGAAATAAAGGCAAGGACTCCAGATTTCTCTCTGCACAAATAGAAAGAGCCGGTTTGATGTACGGTCGGAACATGGGCAACATGCACTATATTTTCTTTGAACAGCATGTTTGCTTTCCTTGGAGACCTATGTACACTATATACTATTTGGACATTTTGGCAGAGCTAAAGTTGAAAAAAATAAAGCCCCTAAAGGGCATGATCTGGCTTCCCTACCAGAATGGTGTGTTTCAAAATAATGTTTGAG
>PVJS01000027.1:212566-226911 GCA_004027185.1 Glis glis
AAAAAAAAAAAAAAAAAAAAAAAAAAAAAAAAAAAAAAAAATAATGTTTGAGTTATAAGTTTCTTCTCAGGGCTGAAGAATATTTCCCAGAGATGCAGGTTTCTAATGACAAAAGCTAGTAAGATGTTGTTATGCAACGTGGAGTCTTCAATTCCTCTATTCACCAAGGAGACCCTTCTGGAGGTAAAATAAAGCATGGGAATGCTCAATCACTGCTACTCAATGTGCTGATCTGAGAGCTCCCCTAAGTCTCTTGCACGCTCCACTGCTGTCTGGTCTGGAGTCTGTGCTCCTAGATGCAATCCTTCTTGAATTCTGCTCGGCAGCTCTCAGGCATCCCATCTCTTCCTTTCAAATCTATGATGCATTTGATCTTTGGAAACCTTCAATTCTAACTGGCAAACCTGGGTTGTCTGTATTTCAAGTCATGTTAAAAGCAGAGGCACTGCCTACCCTCCAAGGCTTTTATTTAATTCCAAGTATCAGCATGTTTAATTGGAATGAGATTTTAAAGATAAATCAAATAGTGTAAGGCTTAAGAGATTCAGGCACCGATAGGGATTGTTTTTACATTATTGCATGGATTTCTTTTCCCTACAGGGGGCTAGAACTGGTAGACTACAAATGAATCAGCCTTCCTACCATATGCTCTCATTATTTAGTACCAACACTTGCCCTGGGGGTGTGTAGACTAATCAAAAAGTTCCTTAAGGTATATTACAAGCAAAGGGAGATTAGCCAGCATTTCCCAACTCATTTTATGCAAATATATTAAATTATGAGTTCCAGGAAAAAAGCAAGAGCAGGAGATCAACTATAGCACTGTCTCTTTTGCTGAACAAATTAAAACATAATATGTAGAGTTGTTCTGTAACCATCAGGTATTAAACCCCATTCCTGTTTCATCATTTTCCCTTTTAGTGTAACCAAACCTGTAAAGCCCAAATAAAATCTTAAAGATCATTTTGTTCAACTCTCCCCAATAGAAAAGAAAAACTTCAGGTCCAGATGAGTTAAACTGACTTTCATTCAATGACAGAATTAATGTGTGCCTGTGTGTATATGTGTATATCACATGTATACATATAGATGTAATTATGTGTATATACCATATGTATGCTGTATGTATGTGTATTCATGTGTGTATGTATGTGTAGTGCTGAATAACCCTGTAGTTTTTATGTAACATGATATAAAGTATAATGAAATTTTGGAGGCCAAACAGCCTCCCAAGGACTAGTAGGAGAAAATTTAAGATTTCTATGAGAAGAATTAATATTTAATCTCTAATTATGCCCACACTTCCCAAAAGCGAATTGAATGTAGTGTTAACTAAATAGAATCCAATCTACATTGCCATTACTCGCCTAACACTGGAGTCAACTTTGGCTGAAGGTCCAAGTAAGTTCCTAGATGGCCTTTTGAAGAATCAAGGTGGTAGGTGGGAGTCAAGCTTCGCTTGCCTAAAAGGGCATCAACACAACCACCATCACTCCATCAAGAAGCGCCATTGTCCAGAGCCCGTGGCCTGCCTTCTTTATGTTATGACATGTGCCCCAGAACGTCCAGTGACCGAGGCCCTCTCCTGCGATGTCCCTGGAGGGGGCGCACTTCTTCACACTAAGACTAGGGCTCCACAGCAATTGATCAACAGATGTCTTCAGAGAACATGCAAGGCAGATTCACCCTGGCCCCGTTCTGAGTGCGACATTAGTTTTGATGCCAGTAACAGTGTGTAAAATGTCTTCGAAGAGCACCTGTGATTATGTCCTCTCTCCACTCAGTTACAAAAATACTGTAACTCGTGCATTTCCACAAGACACAAAAAAAGACACAGAGCCTTTCTGGTGTTAAAGGGATTGGTGAAAGTGCTGGTAGGAAAGCAATGGTGTTGCTGCCCCTTGGCTTTCGTGGGAGGACATCGATTAATGCATGCCTATGTGTATATGTGTATATCATATGTGTACATACAGATGTAAATATGTGTATATGCTATATGTATAAATGTATATTACATGTGCATTATGTAGTTAATACCATATTCTATTCACTTTTCTGAAATGTGGACATAATCAGAGAGTAAAGCATTACTTTTACTCATAGAAATCTTAAATTTTTCCTACTAGTCCTTAGGAAGCTATATTACCTCTAGAATCTCATACTTCATGCCATGTTACATAAAAATATAAGGTTATTCAGCACTATGTACATCATCGCAAGAGAGGGTTTTTTCTTAATGCTGTCTGGACCCAGTTTGAAGACCCTGCCTAGAGGCTGGTTAGTTCCCCTTTCTGAGCAGCTGATTAAGTCTTTATCCCCACTACTTTCCTTATGGGGCTAGCACACCCTGGGCCACTAGGTCCCCATACTAACCACACCAAGGGCAGGTCCCAAGCAACTAGTGGGAACTCCATGCTCCTCAGCACAAGGAATTATTCAAATTGGCCAAACCACAGGGAGCTCTGTAAACTACCTACCCCAGTCTGCTTGTCACATTTAAGCTGTCTGTGGCTTCAGTTGGTTGTCACTCTGGCAGATGTGACCCTGCCTGGCCCTGTGAGGTGGTCTTCTCTCACTTACAGCAGCTAGTAACTGAGAATGCTGCCTCTCCTCTATCTGAGTGACCGTGTGTCCCACCATACACGGAACCTAGCTCCACATTGTGTCTTAGAATTTTAAAACAACCATGTTCATTGGAAGGATTGGTATCCATTCTGCAAGTTTCCAGGTTTGCCAGCGCACACCTTTTTGAAGCACAGAAATGCAGACGTAAATGTTACTCAGTACCTGTGGGTTGATTGTTTTAACAATGATCTACCCAACAATCTGGGTAGTGTGCATATCCATAGTAACAAGAAAATTCCAAGTGTGCTTCATTTTGACTTTTGTTTATAGGTGTTCCTCAGCACAGTGGGATGACTATAATTAACAATAACTTATTGTTTATTTTATGAGATTTAGAAGGGAGGAGTTCAAAGGCTCCAAACATAAATAAATGATACAAAGAGGGAAATGTTAACTACTTTGATTTTATCAGTGCACACTGTATGCATGTATTAAAATATTACAGTGCAACCCATTAATATGTACAATTAATACATGTCAATAAAAATAAAAGACATAGAAGAAGAATGAGAGAAAATATATCATTGTGTGACTGTGATGGCAGTAGTTAGCATAAAATATATTACTGTCACAGTGAGTGTTCAATTTAAAACAATAAAAGAGCTGTGTGACCTTGGGCATGCCAATTAATTTTTCGAGTCCTCAGTTTCCTCGTCTGTAAAATAAATGAAGGGAGAAGCTGTAGTTTTAAAAAAAGAGTTACAAAACTATGATGTAGAGAAATCAATCCTGTTCCACTGAAAATTACCTGCAGGCATACACTACATATTAATTTGCTACATAGCATTTTATTCTAAGTGATGGATTCACAGAATTCCTTTGCAAACATTTATAGGGTGTCTGTTATAGACCGGGCTGTGTTCAAGTTGCTGGGGACAGAAGAGGAAAGACAAAGCTCGCCGAAGACAAACAGGATAAGCCCCACTCAGATTTCTTCTTGCATTGTCCAACTCAGATATACATACATATATATACACACACATAAATATATATACATATATATACACACATATATATACATATATACACAGATATATATACATACATATATATACATATATATATACATATACATTATATATACATATACATGCGTGTATTTGTTCTCCTGAATAATATATATTCGGATGCCTCCATGTTATTTCAAATGAATTACTCAAGAAAATGTAACCTTCAAAAGTTAATTTCTTATATACATGATTAGTAATTCTATTTTGTTATCCTCTCAGGTCCTTGAGTTCTCCAAAAGGACATATTCAGATGAGAAACAAATCAAAGCCATCCCAATGTGAAGCCAAGGTTTAATTTTTATAGATGATGTGATTTATTTGTTCTTAATTTATCTTCTATTTTGAATATTTTGATGTGAGATCATATTTTCCTTTTCTTCTCCTTTTTTGTAAAATTAAGAAGGTCTTTGACCCAACGTTTCTTACAGTTTTCTCAGACCATTAAGTGGGTTAAATGCATACACCTTGTTGTGGTTTGGATATTGAATAGCCCCCTGGGAAAGCTCATGTATTGGCAATGCGAAAATGTTCAGAGGTGAAGTAATTGAATCATGAGGGTTCTTATCTCATCGGTGGATAAATCCTTGATAGATTAATAATTTGAATGGATTTATTAAATGGTAATGTAGGCAGGTGGGACATGGCTAGAAGAGGTAGGTCATTGGAGATGTGATATTGGGAACTATATATGTCCAGGGGCCGGGCACTCTCCTCTCTCTCTCCCCTGCCACCATGAGCTGATAACAAGCTCTCTCCTTCTTCTCTCTACTTCCTGCCATCATGCCCTAGGGACCTGTAGCCCTAGCTCCTGCTTGACAAGCAGAGTAAAATGGACTGTGTGTGTGTGTATTCAGAACCATAATCGAGTAACCCTTTCTTCGTCTAGGTTTTGTGTGGCAGGCGATGGTAAGAATGTTGACTGAACCACACCTCTAGGAAATGTGGCTAGCTCCAGTCAGTCTGTGCGAGTCCAGAGTGAATCTGTCTCTGGGGTGGTGGGAGGAGGGAGCTTCTCTACAGACAACAGAACCCACCTGAGATTTGTGCTGGTCTTCAATAAAAGGAACTCCAGAGGTTAGGACTGATTTTCTTATCTTTAAGATCCAAACAATTCTGGAATAGTTATTTTTTCAGAAGATCCCAGAAGTCATGAAATACTCCAAAGTGGTTGTTAAGAGTTATCATCCCCCCAGTCCATCAGGGTTTTGGGACTGGCAGAGGCTGGCGCAGCAGGTGCCCTGAGTCTGCAGGCCACGCCCAGCCCCTCCGGGTTTCCCTGGGCCTCCTCTGAGACTCTGGCAACAGCTTTTGGCTGAGATATGTGTCTCAGGATTATACTCAGTAGGTGAAGTTCCTTACTTGTTTTGCTTACTCGCATTTTTTTTATATTATTATACAGAGCTCTAGAAGATGGAAAGCAGGAGAGCATTGTATTTATCAGAACTCTCAGAGTAGTTTGTGTGTTTGGAAGCAAAGTTTGGGTAAACCTCTTTGATGGGATGAGACCCCAATGGTTGAACTATAGTTCACATACTACACTGCCTTCCTGAGGGGGAGTCTCATCAGGTACAATAGAAGAGAGGGAGGGCAGTAGCCGTGAGCCATGTAAAGACAAGGGCAGGCGGAGAGCATGGAGTAGACTGTAAAGGAAGGTTTGGAGGTGCTGTGATTGGTCCACACTGTGCTCTTCACGTCACCTCCATGGATGACTTGATGTCTGGCTTTGGGGCATGCGGCTAGCAGAAGGTTCCCAATATGGACTTTTTCAGGGACTGTCCCCTCTCTAGATACTCACCTCACCCAAAGGCACAGGCTTCCATGCAGATGCACCTGGAGATGAGGGGAGCCCAGGTCCTGCCAGGTGGACTCAGGACTTTCCCAAGGCCTCCAGGGCTCCAGAGCTCTGTGTGGGTTGGGGGGAGAATTTGTCAGTTTGCCATCAGTTGACTTATCCTTCTGCCCATTCTGCTGTCTTCACCTTCCGTGTACAGTGTCAATCACCAGGAAGCATCTCGCCACCCAAACTTTCACTCAGCATCAGTTTGCAGAGAATCCAACCTGTGAGAACATGTGTCTCCAGGTGACTTTAAATAGAATGTCTAGAGCAAAAACGCTATGCTCTTGACCCATGAGCAGCTCCTTTTGCTGTGATTCGGTATTGCTTTGGTCAAACGGATTCTTCTCTGGGGAATGAGAGGAGGGTGGCATCCCTTCTAGAGGCAGAGCAGGCAGGATGGAGGTGGAGGGCCCCCGCATCCTCAGGGCCAGTGCTGACTCACCTGGGGAGCTACTGCCAGAGGCCTCTTCTGGGGCTCCATCCAGGTTTCATTTAAAAAATCTCCATAAGACACAAAGTTGTTTCCTATAAATATGACAATGTTTTAAAATGCCAATTTCTACAAAATGGTCAGTTTCTGCAGAATCAAGAAAAACACCAGTTTTCTCGTCAATGATTATGTCTTGTGGGGAAAATGCCTCGTGGATGATGGATGGTGGACAGTTACCTTGTTTATAAAACCCTCTTTATGTTAGCCTAGACATGTACCATATAGGATGGAGAATAAAAGGCACGAGTAAGTGTATGATAACTCTATGGCCATCTGTCCCTCTGACCCACTGCGCTTTCAGTAAATGAGTTCAACAGAGCCCCAATGAACTCCACTCTTCTTTCAAGATATAATAGAGTTATTGAGATATAATTCACACCATACAACTCATCCACGTAAAAGGTACAACCCAGTGATTCTTAGTATTTTCATAGAGTTGTGCAACCATCCCCATCAATTTTAAAACAATTTCATCTCTCAAGAAATTCTGCCAGGCAGGGTGGTGCACACTTGTAATACCAGTACTTTGGAGACTGAAACAGGAGGGTCTCAGGTTCTCGGCCAGCCTTGGCAACTTAGGCTTTCCTCAACTTAGTGAAACCCTGTTGCAAAATAAAAAAAAAAAAATAGGGCTGGAGGCATAACTTAGAGGTAGAATGCCCCTGGGTTCAATCCCCAGTAGCACGCGCATGCACATGCACGCGCGCGCGCACACACACACACATACACACACATACACGCACATACACACACACAGATTACATAAACTTTATCAGTAACTCCCAATTCCCCTACCCACCCTTGTTATCCTCTTCCCCACTACCCAGCTTTGGGAAATGTCATTCAAATGTCTTGGGGTGAGAGTGGTAGGTAAACACTCAACAGATAAGCGGGATGGTCCATGCCATACTAGGTCTCAGCATCTCCAGGTAGAGGACGAATCATCATTAAGTGGTTCTGAGTCAAATCAGGCAGACGCATGGTAGGAGGACCTGAAAGAAGAGAAAACAATCCCAATCAGAGAATTACAGTAACTATTAACTGTGTTTTAGCAATCTAAGTTTTTGGGTTTTTTTAATTGGAAATTAAACCTGAAGGCATTCTACCTCCCAGCTATACCCCCAGTTCATTTTTTAGTTTATTTTTTATTTCGAAACAGGATCTCACTAAATTGCTGAGGCTGACCTCAGACCTGTGATCCTCCTCTTTCAGCCTCCTAAGCACATCACCTTACAGGTGTGCACTGTCTATAACTGGCTGTGTTTTTACTTTAATACCCAAACCAAAGACCAGGGAGCTGTGGACCCTGCAGAACTTGGCGTTTTGGCAATGGGCTCTGAACAAGAGTGTAGATTACATACAGAAAGCATCTCCTGAGGGGTGCTGTGGACAGTTTCAAACCAAACAGCTTGCTTTTGGGCCCAGTGAGCATTTTTAGGCTGAAGGGAATCTTTGGAAAGTTTGGGGTCCAGGTTCAGAATTTAAATGCAAACCTATGAATTGGGGGACTCAATAATTAATTTTTGTAGTTATTGAAAGGAGCAGGTGTCAGTGGCAATCCAGGTGGAAATGAAATATAATGGGAGAAGTGAGGGGCTTATTTTACTGATCCCAATCCTCTGCCCAAGCAATCCATCTTCTGAAAAAAAAAAAAAAAACCACAGAGATTAAATTTTTAGAGGTGTTTAGGCAGCAAGAAAAATGAAAAATAAATCACATCTTGGTGCTTTGCAAAGTCTGACAGACAAAGTCATGTCCACATAATTATGAATTTGCTTGGGCATTGTTTTAAAATTAGTATTGTGTGTTGCAAGTCATAATTTTAGTGCTCCTCTTTTAGCATCGCATAGCACAAACCGTGACATTTTAATTATTTTCACAAAGTATAAACTACCTGCAAAATATTTAATGCATTCAGGAAAAAGAGATTTAATTATACTGTATTGTATAGTTAACTTCTACCCTTTTTCATTTATAAATATTCATTTCCTCTTAATCGTCTTCACATCACAGGGATAGAGGGCATAAAATTGTTTTTTGTTTCTTTTTTGTAATTGGAGATCAGGTCACTCTACTCGTGGGTGGATGTCGGGGCCAGGATACAGAAGGTGAGAAATGGTGGTTCTCTTCAAAGCAAATGTCACTCATCCGGTGATGTCAGGATGCCCTAAAAAAGCAGGTGTACTTTCCAGGAAGGGATGTAGATGATGAGGTGGGAGGCTACACTGTTGGTTCTATAAGGTGTGTCACTTCTTAAAAGATGTGCAGTGTGTATATTTTTAAAATCAGCAGTCATATTTGTGTAATGACTTGCATTGTATATTTGTTCACTATGAACACTGTAACAAAATTCCACAGACTGGATGGCTTAAATGCCAGTTCATTTTCTGACTGTGTTAGTCAGCCTTCTGTTACTATAAGAGAATACTGGAGAAAATCAACTCATAAATTGGAAAAGTATACTTTGGCTCAAAGTTTTGGGGGTTCTGTCCATAGCCGTTTAGCCCCATTGCTTTAGGCCCATAGTGGCATAGTACATCATGGTGAGAGTGTGTGGTGCAGGAGACCTGTTCTCCTGATGACCAGGTACTAAAAAGAAAGAGGAAAAGACCAGGGGCCCATTCTCCCCTTCATGGGCATATACCCTCACCAGACTGCAAAACCTCCCATTAGGTCCCACCTCTTAGTTTCCATATCTCTCAATAATACCATGCTGGGAACTAAGACTTTAGCACATGGACCTCTGAGGGATATTTCTTATCAAACTATAGCACTCACAGTTCTGGACGCCAAAGTACAAGATCAAGTTGAGGGCAGGGTTGATTTCTTTGATGGTCTCTCTCCTTGGCTTGCAGATTGTGTCTTCTCTCTCTGTCTTCACACACTCTTTTTTGAGTGCCAAAGTTTCCTCTTCTTGTAAAGATACCTTAGATTGGCTTAGGACCCGCCCACATGGGCTTGTTTTAGCTCCTTCACATCTTTGATGGGAAGGGGCATGGTAAGGTGAGTTTTGACTTCCTCTAGGGAACCTGGTGAGAGTCTCAGGGCTGCACCATGACAGCCTGGCCTGGGCCCAGGGACCCCAGCAAAAGACCTCAGGGTTCCAAGAAGGGATGGGTCACCACAAAATTGAATGCCACATTTGTTCACAATGAAGTAATATTCTTTGTTTTCACCGAGACATTTTCTTTTTGCACATTTTCCTTCAGCTTCGTAAACTGGTTTGGAGGAGGAGAATTGAAGGGATCTAACAGGAAGACAGTGAGAAAAAGAAGGTCACTAGCAACTGCCTTATTTATTTCATCTCAGTGGAATAAATTGTGCTCAACGAGACACTAGCTCTATTTTATTTTGCCAATAAATATAACAAACGAGCTTTGCGTTTTGCTATTGTTTGGTTACCTCTATTTTTTAGAAACTTAAGCAGAACTAATTTTAACTTGTCATTCTTTATCTCCAATGTTTTTTCTGCCTTATCTGTGCCTGCACTGCCCTTATTCATCATCTACACGTATTTTATTTTTCCCACAGCATGCAATTTATCACTTGACCCTAGCACATTTTTTTCTGGGCTTGAAGGAGCAAAATAGAATGATAGAAAAAGAGGAGGAGAGAGGGAGAGAGAGGGGAAGGGAGAAAAGGAGGGAGGGAGGGAATAAAAAGGAAAGAAAGATAGAAGGAAGAAAGAGAGTTGAAAAAGTCCCTGGCCTGGCAGTATAGCTCCATTTCATCAATTCTCACTCCTTTATGAACTGGTCCCATCCAGTTTACTAAGTTTCCATTACCTTATGGAATCTGTTTCTTTCCTGGCTTTTTGTGACAGTGTATATATTAATAAGGCATCAATACTTACAGTTATTAGCCATTATTTTTATGAGAAAGTTACTGTGTTAGCATTCTCACTGCTGTTTCCCAGTAAACCCAACCACACAACTTAGAGGAAGGAAGATTTATTTGCTCACAGTTTCCTTGGAAATTCCAGATTCAGGCCATGTTAGGCTGGGATATATGGATCTAAGGGCATGGCAGTGGGAAGCAGAGAGAGGGAGAGCACAAGGACTTTGTTCTCATATTGTGGAGGAAGCTGGAAGGAGAGGGAGCACATCAAGGGGATCAGGGACCATCTATAATCCCCAAGGCCACACCCCCAGGGACCCACCTTCTCCAGCCACACCCTATCTGCCATGGATTACAACCTGCTGAGGTTACAACCAAACTCTGCTTCCAACATGGCTCCCTTGTCTCTGTGAGGGCTGGGCAGACAGACATTCGAAATCCAAACCACTGCAGTTAGGAAGCCAAAGACATCTGGAGAAGGGGAAAGCTAGGATTAAACCACGGCTTTCTGCTAACATTGAGCTGCTTCCCATTTATTGCAAGATGACAAGAGTCCAGAGCTTGTAGCAGATGTGAAATTGGGGAAAGGAAGAAAGGTCCTTGACAAAAGTCACCTGTGAAAAAGGTTTGAAAAGTAAGATTTTTTTCTTGTCGGAAAATGATATATATGTGGAGATTCCATAGGTGTGAATGTCTATATGTATTTAAAACATGTTCTTATAAACCTGTTTGGGAGTTTATTCACTTTTGATGAGCCAGAAGCCTCAAACATAAAAATTTTAATGTATGCTAGTACCAAATATAAATTCATCTATTTAAAATCAAGGAGCTGGTGAAAGCTCACCAAATGCTGTGTGCGTGTATGTCCCTATCACTCTGAACTACATTA
Source organism: Glis glis (assembly GCA_004027185.1). Taxonomy (NCBI): domain Eukaryota; kingdom Metazoa; phylum Chordata; class Mammalia; order Rodentia; family Gliridae; genus Glis; species Glis glis. The sequence continues at coordinate 223,255 of PVJS01000027.1, forward strand.
TGATGTGAGATGACAATGCACCAATAGAAGTATATTAAAAATATGATTACAGAATTAAAAATACTGTGTTATACTGTTTCTCATTTGCTTTCATAGGAATAAATTCCAGTTTGATTTTTATTATGGAAGTTTTGATTGATAGAACATCACTAACTCATTTAACAACCATTTGCAAATCATTTTTGACATTTATCTATTAATTTATATATTTAAATTGAGAGCTGGGTGTGATGGCACATGCTTGTAACCCTAGTACTTGGGAGGCGGAGACCAGAGGATGCGGGTTCGCGGCCAGCCTCAGCTACTTAGTGAGGCCCTCCACAACTTTGTGAGACCTGGTTTAAAAATAAAGTATAAAAAATAGGGCCAGGGATGTAGCTCGGAGGTGAAACGCCCCTGGGTTCAATCCCCAGTACCACCAAAAAAAAAATTGAGAAATAAAACCTATACACACATCATTTATAACATTATTTTGAAATAGGTCCATGTTGTTGAATGGCTAAATCAAGCTAATTGGCACATGCATTGACTCACATACTTATTCTTGGGACAAGAGAAGTAAAATCTACTGTCTTAGTAATTTTCAAGGATACGATGCATTGTTCTTAACTATGGCCACAATGTTGTGAGTAATGGATTTCTTGAACTCATCTCTCCTGTCTAATTGGAGTATTGTCACTTTTGACCAATATCTGCTGAGCATGTCTTGGGATAGGTAGAGGGGCGACAGAGGGGTGAAGTCATAATTCTCACACTCATGGAACTCTGAGTCTAGAAAGGGAGACAGGAAGGTGGACAAATTACAGGCATCCATGTGTCTGGGGTTAGTTTGGAGACATGAATGGAGCATTAGGCAGGTAGAAATGAGCTCACACAGGGCTTCACCCTGATAACAGGGGCCAGTGCTTTCTGTTAGCTAGCCCATTCTCCACCACTTCATATGACTCTTCTAGACTACACACATGCCATACACCCATGATGAAGACATCCCTATGCCCTCACCTTGGAGATGAAAGAAGTTGATGAGAGAGGTCGAGTGACAGAGAGGTGGATGGCTTGCCAGGGACCACACAGCCAATCAGCAGTTGAGATGCAGATAAGCATAAACATATGGTGCTCAAAGTAGACACTGCAGTCATGGTGTGTTCCCTTTGGTTTTCATTCCATATTATATTAAATCTTGCATAAATCTAACATATGTACATGTGGAGACCTTTGATGCTAAAGTATGAGAGTCAGTGGCAAAGTTCTTCATGTTTTGGGGCCACACATCCTAGAACACAAGTCAACACCAATTCTTTGAAGATATTGATGAAAAGCACAATTATTATCCAATTAGGTTTGACTTTTTGACACTTTTCAACACTTCTTTTCTTCTGTGTAGTTTTAGAGAAACTGGAAGTCAAAGTGATTGGGAAAGTGAAAGTCATTTGTTCTTAACCAACTGTCTTATAATGTCCATCTGTCTAAAAGGTTGGAGGCTTTTTAAGGGGTAGATGCAGTTATGGGGGAAGAAGGAGACATGTGGATCAGAAATTGGCTATAGTTCTTTTAAAAGTGCCAACATTTCCACTGCTGAGACCTAAAATTGGTCCAGAGAGTGGTGCTGAATCAGAAGGAAACATATGGTCTGAAGGTCTGGGGGAAGAAGTTGAGTTTGCAAAGTGCCCATTCCCAAGTCTTCCTTCTTGCTCCTCAGGACTGTCCTCAAGATGGGGATTTCATCACCTCCACATGACAGATGGTACAGTGAGAAATTCCGAGAGGCTGAGCTCCTTGCCCAGGGTCATAGCTCAGTGAGGGGCACATCTGCCAAAGATGGGGCTGTGGAGAGGAGCCCCCGAGGAAGACAGCAGCTCAAAGGGCATGCTCAGGAGTTCAGTCTGGCTGCGTGCAAGCAGGCTGCTTTGAAAATTCCATTGTGAGCTAAAAAACTTCTGGTTGGAAAACATTTTCACTTAGGCTACCAATTAGATCCTTTAATTACAGTAGTGTGAATGTTCTTTGTGCAAAATCACATATACCCAGCCTTACTGAATTATAGGTTTCAAGAGAGATTCCACTCTCTTCACTTCAAGAATAAGAATAATTCTTATTCAAGAATAAGAATAATGTTTATTCTTGTTCTGGCCAAAAAATGGACCTAAGTATGATGTTTAAAGGCCAATATCTGCTTGGACAACTCCATAAATATAAACTCTCCCTAATAGAGCGGCATAGAATTGGCTTCGAGGGAAATGTAGCTTTGGATAGCGTTGGGATATGTTCTTTTAAAAACTCTCTGTTGTGAATGTTTCTATTAGCTTTGCCAAGTTGTCATGCCATTCAGGGTCTTTTTCCCAGGAACCTGCCACCTGCACAATTCCTTGTTAAGCAGATGCAGAAACAAAATGTTAAACCATTGTGCAGGTATTTATGCAACAGGAGACATTTCTGTACATAGTTCCCCTGGATTCTGTCCTGTCTCATATGAGCTTTGGTGATAAAAGGAAGAGTTCTGCATTTGAACATCTGCTCTGTAGAACTTGGCAAGCAATGCTTATGCTGGGGAATGAGAAATATGTTTGTGTGAGCAACCCTTTGGCTGAGTTTGGTAAGCTTATTTCAAGATATCCTTTGATGATATTGTAGCAATTGTGCTTTTTGAGCCCCAGTTGGGGAACTATTTAAGAACATATTTTGAATATTGAATGTTAGTGGAATGCCTGTGTTAACATAAAGAACCAGCAGAACTTCTGTTCCATTAAATGGAAAGTTCCCATAGTGAAAATGCATGTTGAGCCTGAGCCTGCACTCCTGCTGGGGACCTGCAACATCCAAAGGTCACCCCTGATTTTATTTACTTGGGGGACATCTGCAGGCAAGACACAGGAACATCCTGAGGTTTATAAACACAGCTCTGAACATCTGGTCACTATGATGGGGCAGGAACTCCTCGGTCACTTCCTCTAGAAAAAGGCCTGTATCCAGGGTATCAGTGTGGCCAGATATCACATGTTAGGGGTTGGATTGTACCCTCCCAAATTCATATGTTGTAATCCAAACTCCAGGACCTCAGAATGTGACCTTATTCGCAAATAGGATCACTGAAGTTGTAATTAGCTAAGGAGAGGTGAGTACATTAAATGTCCCCAGATCCTTCTCCTCTAAGAATAGCAGGCATAATGACTTGCTGTAGCTTTTAGATATCTTAACATCTTAAGGATTACATAAAAAAATTTTGACTGTTGAATAGCAGGACAGGTACATCATAAAGTACTAGGCAAGACCTAAGACAGACAGTGTGGGCTTCTGAAGAGACAAGAACCCAGTCTGGGCAGCTAGGACATAAGAAATGGTCAGGACATCCATCAAAGCCCCTGGTGCTGAGCCAGTAAGGACACCGGCATCAGAAAGCTGTGCCCAGGTGCTAAGAGTTTAGTGGGGCCGAGAAGATCCCCAAACTTCCTCTTTTTCCTTCACTGTCAGAGACTTATACATCCCTCTAGCCCCATTTATTTTTAACTGATTTATTCATTCACTATTTTTTTCTTTGTAATTTACCTCTTCCTTGACATGAGCCTAAAATGTCTAAATCAACACAATTAGTTCCCACATCAGGCTGTCCAGTAGAATCGCTCGGGGAATAGGAAGGAAGGGAAGGGAAGGGAAGGGAAG
>PVJS01000028.1:0-197500 GCA_004027185.1 Glis glis
AATCACTGTTTCTCTGGTTCTGGTGTTTCCTTATTATTTCTTCTTTGTAATTAATCTCTTTGAGCATTTTCTCTAGTGCTGGTTTGGAAGACATAAAGTCTTTCAGCTTCTGTTTGTCATGGAAGGTTTTTATTTCTCCATCAAATTTGATAGATATCTTTGCTGGGTAGACAAATCTTGGTTGGAGGTTGTTTTCTTTCAGAGTTTGGAGTATGTCGCTCCAGTGCTTCCTGGCTTTCATGACTTGGTTTGGAAGGTCAGAAGTGATTCTTATTGGTTTGCCTCTGAGTGTTACTTGTTCTCTTACTCTCACTGCCTTTAAGATTCTCTCCTTGACCTCTACATTAGTCAGTTTGATTATTATGTGGCGTGGTGAACCTCTTCTCTGATCCTGTCTATTGGGGGTTCTATTGGGGGTTTCCTGTACCTGTGTATCGACCTCTCTTTCTATGTCTGGAAAATTTTCTAATATTACTTCTCTGAATAGATTATTGATTCCTTTAGTTTCAGCTTCTAATCCCTTTTCTATGCCTATTATTCTTATGTTTTAAGACTGGCTGAGATCTCTTCAATGTCCAATTCATGCTGTCGAATTGTTTTTTCTAACTTATATAATGTGTGTTCATTTTTGGAGAAGTCCTCTTCTAAGAGTGAGATTCTCTTTTCCATGAGGTCTAGTCTATTGTTGATGGTCTGTATTGATGCCTTCATTTCAATTATTACATCCTTCATTACCTTCAGAGCTTCTTTTTGATTCCTGTTCAGGGTGTCGGATTCTTTGATTATTTGATCCTTCATTTCTTTCAGGCTCACTCTGAATTCTTTTCGGAAATCCTGTATCATTTCCTTTATTGAAGTTCTGAATTTTCCTTCTGGCAATCTTTGCACTTCTGAGTTGGTGGGTTCTGTTGTTGTGGGATTGTGGGGGCTCATTGTTTCTTTGCTATTCTTCTTTTTCATGCTTTCAGTTTTCTTATGTTTATACCTTTGTTTCTTTTGGTAGTTCTCTCTCTCTCACTCTTTAGGTATCCTATGTCTAATCCCTCTCCCTTTATGGTTTCTTATCCTGGAGGTAGATAGTTGCTACTAGATGAGCCTTAAAGGTGAATATCCTTTACTGAATTGTTATTCTCACTTGCTTGGTATAATGTCCATTTGCAGTCCCAATTCTTGGTCTCCTTAAGTGATAGTGACCCTTGCCTTGTGCTTCTCACTACCTGTGCAAGCGACCAGTGCCACTATTACCCTTCTCACTGCAAGCGTGGGTCTGCGAGGTCTCCACTCGGGCTGTCCCTATGTCTCTCTCTATCTACACCTATGGTAGGTATCACCCTGGGCTTGTGTCTCTCTTTGCCTACAGAAACAGCAGGTATAGCCTTTCCCTGATTCTGTGCAAACACGGAGCTCCACGTTTTCCCAGAGAGGCCTGGTTTGGTCCAATTTTCCCCAGGTACCACAGTTGTATGTCCTGTGATGATCCCTGGGGACTCTACAAGGGTGCTGCAACCCGTGGGCAGCAAATCTGTCCCATCCTAATGTCACCAAGGACTGTCTGCTTATCCACGCATCTACCATGTCCTACAGCAGACCCCACTCCCACCTCCGCCGGGGCAATCCACACTGTCTCAGACCCAGCGAGTCCCTGTGGCCGCGCCGGGTGGTCTCCCCCTGGGGCAGCTTATTGACTTACAGTCTCATTGAGCACTGCTCTTAATCTCTGGGTGGGGTGGCTCAGTCACTGCTGCAGGTTCCTGGGGACTCTGCCAAGTATGGATCGAACTGCCGCTCACACCCGTCGCTGATGCTTTGCAGTGCTGGTTTTAGAAAAGGTCCCTGGCTTCCTTGTTGGTGGCCTGCAGAAGCCGCACTGCCGGTTGCTGTTGGTGCAGTCTGATCAAGATGTCACCACTGCCGCTTCTGCGGACGCAGCAGTTCGGGTCTGTATCACACGTGGAACGAGTCGCTGCTTGCCTTCACTGCGGCTATTCTGCAGCTGTTGGATTCACAGCAGGTCTCTGGCATCTCCGCTGGACTTGTGCAGGAGCCACAATGCTGGTAGCCACCAGCAAAGTCCTGCCAAGATGGCGCCACTGCAGCTGCTGAGGCAGCGGCCGTTTGGTGTCTTGAGTGTGGAGGAGCCGCTGCTTGCTTTCGTCTCTGCTGAACTGCAGTTGAACTCACAACAGGTCTCTGGCTTCTCTGCTGGCGGCGTGTGGGAGCCACAATGCTGGTAGCGGCCGGTGTGGTCCGGCCAAGATCGTGTCCGTAGTTTTGATCACATATAGACTTGAGAAATATTTAGCTGAGTCATCATATGATAAAAGTATCAAGAGTCCTCATTTATTCAATGAAATAGATGAAGAAATCATTGTAATGCTAAACTTTTATATGGAAATTTTCTGTTGATGGTGTTCACTAAGAAAATTCAGTTCATGACACCTCTACTATAAAGATCTTGTTCACTAATCTTCCAGGAGTGGGTTTATTTAGAAGTACTATTTTTTTCACAAGTTTCCAAAGGGCTCACTGAGATCGTTGGAGACCTCCTGCTAATTGCAGTTGTAGAGTTTTCCTTTAGAAAACTTGTTTTTTTTTGTGGTACCGGGGATTGAACCCAGGGGCATTCTACCTCCGCGCTACACCCCCGGCCCTATTTTTTATACTTTATTTTGAAACTGGGTCTCACGAAGTTGCAGAGGGCCTCGCTAAGTAGAGAGAGAGAGAGAGAGAGAGAAACAGGGAGAGAGAGAGAGCTGAGGCTGGCCGCGAACCCGGATCCTCCAGTCTCCGCCTCCCAAAGAACTGGGATTACAAGCATGTGCCACCACGCCCGGCTCCTTTAGAAAACTTTTTACAGAACATTTTCTGCATTTGATCTCTCTTTTCTGAGTCTGTAAAGCCTGAATTTCAGAGCAAAGAAATTGTTTTGTGTAATGAATAAGAGAGAATCAACCAGGTAAGTTAGAGTACATAAAATAAAGTACCTTGTCTTTTCAGTCTCTGTGGTCTTGATATAGCCATGCCACCTAGCCCCTGTATTTGAAGACTGTTTCTTCAATGATAATTAAGGGACTTCAAATTTGGGATGAAAGAATGAACAAAGCCATACCATAAGTCTGGTTGTAAGAAATCCTTAGATCTGATAGAACTATGTAGCAGTGCTTACATTTGCAGATAAGGCTTTGAGCAATTAGCAAGTCTATCATAGCAATTGAATGAGATATAGAGAAACTAGGTAGGGAAGATAGGTGGACCTGGAGAAAATTATGCTAAGTGAGATTAGCCAGTCACAGAAAGTCAAGGGCCATATGTTTTCTCTCATATGTGGAAGCTAGGGAGTAATCCTGCTATAAGGGGGACTTTAGATAAAGGAGAAGAAACTCCAGTGGAACAATGAAGGGGGTATAGGAGAGGGTGGTAAATAGGAGGGAGAATTAATGAAGGAAACATATCCATCGACATTATGTACATGTATGAAATTATCAATGCCAATCTCAATATCATGTACCATTATGTATGGGGGAAGGGGAGGGAGTGAGGAGGGAGTCAGTGTATGACTGCTTTATTGTCATCATAGCTGGGGGGAAACTCACCAAGTGCTGTCTCTGATCTTTATTGTGATGTGAGAGCACAATGCACCAATAAAAATATATTTTTAAAAAATCAAGTAGCAGGTATAAGGACATTGCAAGGTACATATTGGGATGAAAGTCTCCTTCAGAGAACTTGGTTGCAGCAAGCTGACTAGTTTAATCTCTCCTGGTCTGAAGGAAGATAGGAAACAAGGAGTCCACACATGTAGGGTCAGCCAAGCTGGAGGAAGGTTACAGGTTTTAAGAGTTTCTTAAGAACCCAGGTTCTTTTATGTTTCTCTGTAGAAAGTGAAGATTTCAGCAGACATTTGATTACTTGCTGTGAACTTAATGTGATTTATTTCCTGTGTAAGAACAATAAAATCATAGTGACATCTCCAAGAGACCGAGCAATGACATTTATTTTGGCAGTGCCTATTGATTTAATTTCTCAGTGTGTGAGTTGCATGTAAGCAACCTTTTATTTCCAAGACAAATACTCATAAAAGTTTCATTTACAAATACAGTCTTTTAGAACACTAAGCAGAATGCAGACAAATAAAAGGAACTGGTAGGCCGAGGGCCTTAAAGAAGTCTCCAGACAAGGGGCAAATATCACATTAGATAAGATGTTAAGTATTGTTTGAAGCAAATCTTTTTACCTCCACCTCTATAACATATCCTGTCTGTGTATCTTCCCCTTTTGAACCCTTCTACTCTTGTAGCTTAGTGTGGCAACTGGTTAACCTGATGCCACTTTTGCCTTCTAAAACCCATTTGCTACAAAGAAATTAAAGTGACCTTTTAAAGATGTCTATCAGATTATGTCACTTCTCTGATTATAACAGTCAAAGGACTTTGCAATACTTGGGAAATAAAATCAAATTTTCTTACTAGGGACTATAATGTCTCACATCATCTGACTCCTACCTGACTTTCCTCCTGATTCTTCCCTGTGCTGAGTCTGCTCCAGCCACACTGGCCTTCTTCTTGTTCCTTGATTGTGCTAAGTTCCACACGAAGGCCTGAGGCATGCTGTTTCTTCGGATTGGAATGATCTTCCTATATCCTGGAGTAAGCGGATTCCTACTTATCATTCAGGACTTAGTGGAAATGCCTATCCCCACAGAAGCCTTCCCTGACCACCCAGTGTAAAGTATTCCCATTACATGGCTGCTTTATTGTGCACCTATCACTGTCTGAGACCTTATTAAAATTATTTACTTGGTTATTTTCTATTGCTCTCACTGGAGTTAAGCTTTTTCAGAATAAGGATCTTGTCTGTTTTATTTTTTATTTTTATTTTATTTATTTATTTATTTGCAGTACCGGGGATTGAACCCAGGGGCGTTCTACCTCCGAGCTGCACCCCCGGCCTTATTTTTTATACTATATTTTGAAACTGGGTCTCACGAAGTTGCAGAGGGCCTCACTAATTAGCTGAGGCTGGCCACGAACCGGATCCTCCGGTCTCTGCCTCCCAAGTACTGGGATTACAGGCGTGCGCCACCACGCTTGGCCCTTGTCTGTTTTAATTATCACTGCATCTCCAATGTGGACACATGAGAGATGGTAGATGTTCCTTAATTTTATATATATGTATATAATATATAATATATAATATGTAATATATAATATATAATTATATATGTGTGTATATTATGAATTAATAAATAGATAAAATGCAGAAAGAAGAATGAGTTCAAGTTGCATTTACCATTACTTGAAAGTCCACATGATATGGAAATAGTATTAGCCTACTGGCAAGCTGCTATTGGTAAAGAACAATTATACAGTGATGTATGTTAAGGTGTGGCAAGGAAGACTTTATTCAGCCCCTTCACAATAGGTATTGGGATCACTGTATTGAGGTCTTGCAGTGTGGGAGAGAGATAGGACTCAACTCTGACTTCAGGATGGACAACACTCAAACCAATTCACCCTTCCTTCCACTCTGACCACAGACATGGACAATTTGGCTTCAGCACTCTTTTTCTGAGCCAAAGTGGGGCCTCTCAACTTTTATGAGCACTGTAGAGTTTGCTGACAGAGTGATGCTGGTACCCAAGAAAATCTTAAACATTCTAGTCTTGGGGATGATCAATTCTAACTTTCTGATAGTATAAATAAGGAAATAAATGTCCAACACAAGGTTAAGCAATTTTTCTGAGGTCACATTGGCATGTCAGGAACCTAATGAAATGCTCTATTCTTTACAACATATCAAAAATATCCATCAGGGAATGCTAAACAATAGAGCAAGTATATTGATTTTGGAGACAGAGAGAATCATACCTAATGTGCAAAGCTGGCTATGAACTGGCATGGTACACTGTTCTACTAAGGGTGCTTGGAATCCTCCTAGCCACTGTTCTAAGTAGACGTTACTGCAGATATCTCAGGCTCAAATGACTTCATCTTGTTTGGATTAATACAGGGGGAAATAGCACCACCGAGTAAAGTATACAAATATTTATTGAGCATCCCATGCCCGGTGCCCTACTAGGAGGTGGTATGAGCTCGGATGAAAGCAGGTGAGATGAAAATTGGTCCCTGGTCCCCTGCAAAGTAAAGCAGAATGGTTTTCTTCTGCCAAGCAGAGAAGATAAATGCAGTGAACAGGAAGTGGGGATATTATCCTTCCAGGATCTGGTAATGGTCTTCAGACGTGTCGGCAGCTGTGCATAAGCTTTCTGGATGAATTGTTTAAAAAATACTTAGGGTGCATCTTCTTTTCCTCATTTTTTTCTTTATTTGCAATTCTCCAGTTACCTTTTGGAAATCATTAAGAGAAAAAGAACAAATCAAAGTAGGTAGGCTCTGCTTGAGCTCATACAGAGTCAGCAAGATGAGCGTACATGCATTTGGGGGAAGAGAGTATGGGGCAGAGCATAATGCTTGCTTTTTCCCTCACATCATCTAGAGCAGCCCAGTCTTACCTGCCAAGGCCCTATGATGTGACCCCTGATGGATTCCAGGAGTCTGCTCTTCAACATTTGCTGATTTTACACTGCTAAAAGAGAATTAAATATCTGTGAAGGCTCTGGAGAGCTGCTGCAGCTCCTCTGCTTACCTGGTGCTTTATCTCCAAAAGTAACTGTCAGGGAAAATCTTGGCCTAATTTACTGGAACCATAACAAATATTTATTGAATAAATGCATAGGTCAGTTGTGCCTTCCTAGGAATTACTATTAAATCAAGGAGCCAATGTAGTATGTCTCTGTAGAAAGCTCTGAATTCTACAACGCTTTCTTTCAAACTCTCCCCTTGGTAGCAAATGGCCACACAGCCTTAGAGGAGAAGCTTGATAAAAGTTCCTGCCTAAGTTGATCTCCCTATTCCCTGATAACAAAGAGAATAAAATGAAATCTGAAAAAATTTGCAACCATCTGACTCCAGTGAAGACAAAAGAAAGCCCAGATCATCAAATATGTATATATTTTAAACTGAGTAGACCCGTTCTCCAAATTTATAGCACATTGCCAAGTTGACAGAATGGCTCTTTACCTCATCTCTGCCAAGGCATCTAACCCACAGCAGTGTGTTACAAGAGAAGCAGGAGGAGGACAAAGCTGATGATCAGTCCTTGGTAATTTGGGAAACCGAACCACGCGAGTCCAGAGAGCTTGTGCTTCTTAAAGTGGGAGCCTGGTGTTGATCACCACAACTACTCGGTGATTTCCTGAGCCCAGGAGACCTTCTCCATTCATTCACCAACAATTTCCTGAAATCCTACTATGTGTCAGGTATTGCATCAGGCACCAAGGATACAAAAATAAGTCATGGCATTTGCCCTTGAAGAGCTAAAATTCTGATAAAGAAGGACATAAATCATGTAACTATGATGCATTATGAAAAGCACACTGATTGAAATATGCTTTTCTAATAGAAAATGCTGTGGGAACATAGATTTAAAACCTGCTACTCTAGTCTGCACATATCTGTTTCTGCATATGGTAGAAGGACTTGGAATCTTTCACAAGAAAAACACTTTTGCATCCAAACTGTTAATATAATTAATAGTAATGAGGAGCCAGCAGTAGTCATTATTTTACTAATTTGTATTGATATCCAATCACTAGACTAATAACTGAATTTTCACATGTTGCCAATGAGGAAATTGGAGCTCAGAATATAATAAGCTTTTTAACAACAACAAAAAAATTGGTCTTTTCTATGAGTTTTTTCAGGGAAACTCAAGCCATTAAAACTTTGAAAACATATGAGTGGATTCGTTTCTGCCATCTTCAAAGGAGATCTGTGACAAAGAGGAGAGGTACAAATACAAAAACTGGAGTTTGCTGTTGCCAACAGAGAATGAATAAAGAGTCTGAAGATGGGACCAAAGACCTGCATCAGTTGTAACGCCAGCTATTGGACAATTTCTGGCACTTTCAACTATCTCAGCTGCTTCTCCTAAAGCCAGTCTAAAGGAACAAAAGACAGAAATGGAAAGAGAAAGGGAAAGAGTGTCTAGAATCTATTAGCTGAGATGGTCTGACTCGTCCAAGAGTTGTGAGGCAGCACTTTCCTTTCCTCCTTCCAGCAAAATCAATTATGACACTGCCGGCCAATTACAGTCCTATCGTATGGTATTTGGGCTATCATTGCTGGCATCGGAAGTAGTTGTTAAATAAGCAAAGACATCTTGGTTGGCCATACCAAGACTCATTATGTCAGATAAATGGGGTACAATCAAGGAACTACTGAGAAAGCCAACTGAGATTCCCGAAATCTCGCCATTCTCCCAGACTTGCATTCTTTTGGAAGCATCTTCCATATCACTTGGGTCTTTTCCCCTTTTGATATTATGATATTCTCTTTTGAGTTGGGGTAAATCCTACAACATCCATATCTCGAGTCATCTGTTAAAGAAATCATTGCTAAAAGCCCAAACAGACAGCATGAAGCCAGTCGTTCCTAGGAATAGTATTTAAGTGGTGCATTTAGAACAGCCCTGGCAGTCACAAGCCTGTTTTGCCAGCGTCCCATCTCTGTGACAGTGACCATTCCCTTAACTCCTCTGCCTCTTAATATTTTTTAATTGCAAAATGTGGGGTTTGGACTAGTTTAATCCTTTCCAAATACAAATTTATAGGACATCAGCATATGGGTCATTTCCTAAACCACAGTCCTAAATGTTTAGGGGAAAGCTCCAAGATTCTGTATCTTTATAAGGTCCCATAACAGTGGGATGTACAGCTAGTTTGAAAAATCATGACACTCCTTTCAGCTTTGTGAAACGATATTTTGACAAAGTGGACAACCGCACACACACACACACACACACACACACACACACACAGAACATAAGAAAAATAGGAAAATTCACATTTTACAAAGTGTAAAGTCTGCACTAGAGCTCTGTTTTATAAAAGAGTAATGAACAGGCCACATAGATTTCGCGATCTTACTACTAAACTAACTATCTTTTCCTAATCAAAAGTGAATAATTCCCTAATGAATTATAGGAGAGATATTAGTTAATATTTTTCAACTTTGAATGAGGTAGCTGAAATATCAATTTCTTTCATCACAGCCAAAACAAAAGGCAAATCCAGCAATTAAGAGCAAGGCAATTAAGTTTGAGCTTACGAAGAAGATGGAATTTTGTAGAGACAGGCTTTCCCAACCAACGAAGCAGGTGCCTTGATCAGCAAGCGTAGTTAAGAAAGAAAATTGGATTCTTTGAAAACAATTTGGAAAGGAACTTGGAAACCATATCCAAACAATACTCTGGGGTTGACATTTCAAAAATGTATTTGCTCTTTATTCTAATCCCTTTGGTACTGTTATCAAAGTGAAGGCATGACATATGGAACCGAAAATATTCAGTGAAATGAAGGAGAAGTCAGATGTACGCAATTGGAAGAGTCCCAGAGATTACAATCTGGCTCACCTTATACATCCAATCTCAGCTCCCAAAGGGCTCATAAGCGCTGTCATTCATGGAGAGGCTGTGGTAGAACTGCACTTGGTAGCTTTCTATATCCTCAAAGGAACTCTAAGGAGACCAAGGCCTGGAGAGATTAACTATTTTGCACAAGGTCTCAGAGTTGATAAGAGATGAAGTCAGTATTAGGACCCAGTTCTGTCACTTCCTGATGCCTCCCTTCAGACCCTTATTCGAACATTATTTCTGCCCTGTTGATGTCCAAGCAAATAGGCAAATGTTAGCAGATGCAGTGTTTCCTCGGCTTTTTTTTTCCTCAAAGAATTACAGATGGAGCTACTTTGAAGCCATTTTATATCAATAACAGACCGTTACTGAAAGGATATTTTTCCTGGTGTTTTCTTGTCCTTCAGTTTTTATTGTTGCTGTTGTTGTTACTTGCTTTCTCTAATATCTAACGCAGCCCCTATTGTACCTGATTATCTATTCCATATGAGGCACTTGCCAATGCTGGAAAATAAGAACACAATCTTTCATCAGACTTCCGCAGTGTGTTTAAAATCTATTGTATTCACATAGTTGACCGGTCAAAATGATCTGTAATAAACTATTTCTGTAAGAGATGATCTTTGGTTACACTGAAACCACAAGTAAGCAGTAATGAATTCTTTTACATCCAGAGTAAACCCATCATGCATTGATGAATGACACAGGCCAGACAGACAATGGCTGAAGGCAGAAAGTGCTCAGAGGAGAAGAACTGAACAGATTACTTTTGCCTTTATGTCAACATCTTCATTTCTGGGAGAGGAAACGAACCACATATAATGGATCATTGATTCCACACAATATGAATCAAAAGCAGTAAAAGATGCAGTGATTCGACTTGGTATCAATCAAGGACGAATATAGAATCAACCGTGGAAACTTGGGCCTCACTGGCAGAGCATCTGAGCCTACTGTACGTTTTCTGCTCCCAGCAGATGAATCTCTGCTTGACCCCCCAACAGTTGCATTTCACTCCTCCCCTCCCCACTTCATCCCTCCTTTCTTCCTGGAGAGCAGCCCAGGAAGTTAAAATCAGCACCAGAGGAGACTGAGCAGGTTGCAGGTATGTTGAAGGCTTGCGTCTTCTTAGCGGAGGTAACACAACCTCCCAGGAGCGATGCCAGCTGCCTGGCTCTAGGACCCTGCTCAGAGGGTCTGGAGCCCAACTCAGCAGGCCCTCTGGAGATTGCAGCACAAGGAAGAAGTCGCCAGGGGATCCGGACTTTGCCTGCCTGGGGAACCTAAGCCTTTCCCAGAAGATGCAGCTTTGGTGCCCCCTGTGACCTTCAAAGCCAACAGCGGCTGCAGGAATGGATTGACTCCTCTGGGTACAAGGCTGTGGGACCCATGGGCGAGAGAAGCCCACATCCGCGAGTCTCTGATGCTACTTCCTTTTGTTTCCATGAAGCTACTTAATGAGATTCTTCAGGCATAAAATTAATTTTTGCCCTTTTCTCTCAGCTTTTACCACTAAAAGATTTACTTACAATTTTGTCAGATTTTATTTATATGTGCAATAAAGGGGACCTGCATCATAATGAAGGCGGTTATGGGCAATGATGGGGGATCCAAGGGGAAGCTGAGAGCAGGCAGCCGTCCAGGCTCCCGTTGGATGCCAGGCTGCATCATGCAGGAGCTACCCCCTGCAGACATGAACGAGGCTCTCCCCAGGCAGAACCGCACCTCAACTTAGATCCTAATTTGTTGACAGGGGAGAGGGGCAGGAGCAGAGCTATTAATAAACAGTGCAAATAATTAGGCTTTATGGGAATTTGGTTGTTTCCTTACATACGAGATTTGCTCTCAACCTTTTCTCCACTGTTTCCTGCTCCGCTGCTCTGCAGCCCATGGACTGCTGCCTTCATTGCCCACTGGGAGCTCTCTGGAGCTGAAAGAGGAGCAGAGCTGGACAGCATACTTGTTTGCAATAAGCGCTCTTGTTCACCAAGCATCCTCCAAGGCAGGCTCAGTGCCAAGCACTGTGCTGACATGATTTCACCTAATCGTCTGAACAGCTGGTAGGGTAGCTCTTGTCAGTCACACTGTAGAGACCAGAAAACTAAGGCTCAGAGAAGTTCCACAGCTGCCTAAGGTTGCGTACCAATCTTTGCAGAATCCCCCACCCCTTTTATATAAAGGAAAATTCACACCCTTCTCCCCACACCATTCTGATCAATGATCCCTCCTCCAGACTAGAAGGGACGGCCATGGGAGCTGCAGCAGTGGTGCACACCTATAATCCCAGTACTTGGGAGGCTGAGACAGGAGGATGGCAGGTTCAAGGCCAACATCAGCAACTTAGGGGGACTCTCAGCAACTTAGCGAGACTTTGTTTCAAAATAAAAAATATTAAAAAGGTCTGGGGGTTTAGCATGGAGGTAGAATGTCCCTGGGTTCAATCCCCAGTGCAAAAAAGAAAAGAAAAAAGAAAGGACTATCATGGAGTATTTAAAACAAGCACTAGACTAGACAAAGGTTCTGGGTCCTAGTTCTACTTCTGTTTGTATTACTAAATGCTGTGTGACCTTGACCAAACGACCTCACTTCTCTGGCTGTCACATTCTTCTGTTGAAAAATGAGACTATGATCTGAAAGAGTCTGTTGAGCTCTGGCATTTTTATTCCAGGCCACTATCTTCACATAGTTAACACCAGAGTGTGTGCAAAGTGCATATGTTAGCTCACAGACAGAAACTGAGCTCATTTTTCAGAGCTAAAACACTTGGAGCTATGCCACTACGTGGAGATGGTCTTGGATTTCCAAAACCGTGAGTGACTGCCAAGCTGCCGTGGAACATCGGAGACTTTTTTTCTTACTCACCCTCCTCTTGCCAACATTGGAGATTAAGAATCACAAATAAGACCAACATGAAAGTTGCATGAGATGGCTAAGTGCTAGCAACTGGAGATGAAGAGCAGGATGCTGCCGTTTAGCGTTTAGCCCTTTCCACAATGGGCACCCTGCTATGAAATCCTGAGGCTATTTGGGGATTTCATTTTCAGGCAAGCTTGATTCTATTGGCATCTCACATTTCCAACAGGGAAAAGATGTCACTGGGCATTTGAATCATAGGGAGGGACATCTAGGACACAGTGTGACCTTTGTCTCCTATCATGGGTTCTTGTCTTTGATTCTACAACAGAAAGACCCCAGCCACAGTCACTCACCCATCCAAAAAATACCTACTGAGACCCTACTGTGCTCTAAGCCCCATACTAGGTGTCCAATAAAAAAGGAAAAGTCCTGAAAGTGCTCACAGTCTAGTTGTAAAAATAAACACTCACCATGCAAGATGTCAAGGACTATGGTAAAGAGGGTACTGTGGGTGTTTGGAGGGCAGCCATGGGGCTCAATAGGAATCGGCAGTGGGGAAAGGCTTCAGTGAGTTAAGATGGGAAGAAAGAATCAATTGCAAAAAGAGTACGTGTTTGAGTTTAGTCTTGAGGGGTGAGTGGAAATGAGCCGGGGAAATGAGTGAGAGGACAGGATCCCAACAGAGAGAAGGGTAGACGACTCTTCACTGATCACGCTGTGCCTAGTAAGAGAAAGTGCTGCTTACACGGTGCCAAGGCACTCCTCCCTCAGAGTCTTCACGCATTGCAACGTGGAGTCCTTAGGTCTCCAATATAGTAGTTGTTCCCTTTCTAAATGCAAGCTCATCTCCCTTTCCTTCTTAGGAAACTGATTTTGAGATGTCTTCCTAGGTCCCACTGCATAATGGCTAGCACTCAGGACTCTAAAATCTCTTCCTAGTCCTCTGTCTGAAATCTCTTCAATGGAGGAGGAGCCAGAAATATTATACTTCTTTCTAAAAGATTGAGAGGGAAGAATCGTAGGGAGAGAAGAAACTGGCATCCAGTGAAGCCTCAGTCACACCAAGATACTCCATAGCGTGAGGTCCCAGGACCAGTGAAGCCAAGGACTGGTTCCCAAAAGAAAGACTCAGGGGGAAGAGAGAAGGATGTTAACACGGCAGCGGTATTTCACTAAGCAAATCTTAGCCCAGACTTTGAATCAGAAGTGGAATGGGGAAGGTTAAGGAGTACAGAAAAGGCATCCTTCCTCTCTTTGTAGTTGTTAAGAAATAAATGAAAAAGATAGATATAATAGCTACACTTGAGTAAAACCAATTATGAGAAGTGTTTCCCATGCATCATGGCAAGGAGAGGAAGATACTAAGCATGACTTAAGGCATTGCCTCCACCCATCCTGTGCCAGACTGGAGATGCCACCAGAAGTGGGGGGAAAGGAAAAAGGGGGCAAGGGGCATGGCTATCCCCTCTTAAGTTCATGCTCAGTCACAAAATATTAAGCAGGTGTGGGGAAAGGAAAGTGGTATGGTACAGTGTCTAAATTAGTGGTCAGTGTTATAAAGGTGGAACAAGTATTTCATAGCAGCATTGACAAATAGCGTATTTTCTCCCCCTCCATCGCTTACCTTATTAGAACAGTAGAAGCAAGGAGTGATGCGGTGGGGTTATGTTTAAAATAAAAACGCCAGACTTGATGGAAATGAGGATAATGAAACATTGAACAATTTCTTGTGACTCACATACAGAGAAAATGTTTCCATAGAAGAAAGCTTGAGGAGGGCCTCACGGGAAGTACTGGGAGATTTTCTTTTGACATTATTATTCTACCATTATTGTTCTGACAGTTTTTTCTGGTCCTTAAAGTGATGGAGGTCCTGTGTATAATATTTAGAATGCACACAAAAGAAAATAACAATCATTCACTGTCTTAAGGAAATGCATTATTAACCTTTAACTCTTATAGATCAAAGAGTTTTAAGAAAGAAACACAAAAAACAAAGAAGTGGCAAAAAGCCATGAGGACTCTGACCTCTAAATCAGATGGCAAATAATTTTGTGGCAAAAAGCATTATCTCTATTAGTGAATACATACTGAATTACATATATACTTGGCAGACATTTTATCATTAAAAGTAAAGATAATTGAGACAGTGTATTTTGACATTGTAATCATTTACATCAAAATATCAACTCAGTTTTATGACAAATGTCATACCCAACAGAAGTCCCTGCCAGATCCATCCAGAACCTCCCTCTCTTCCCTTGATTTAATCTTCTATTCTCATTTTGGCCAGTTACGTGTTGATGGTACTGACACCACTGCCTGGAGGAGGCTCAGGGACACAGTGAATGTCAAGGGAGAAATGAGATTAAGTGCCAAAAGTGATTTGGGGGGCAAATACAATGTTATATGAAGCTTCTCCTCTGTTCCTTTTGCACATGTAAATATGAGGCCTGTTGGGTCTTGGTAGGGACAGATTCTTTGATGTTGGCTTCTGCCCTTGCCTCTTACACTAAGCTGAGGATACTTCAGTCCTTGGTCAAGGTAGGCTGAGTCCTCCCCTCCCAACTGTGGTCCCCTCCTGGCAGCACAGATTTTGCACCTGCTATGGCCCAGGCAGTACTCACCCTGCTCAGTCATAGGCTGACAACTGGATCAGGTCAACCCCAGCCTGAGCTATGGGTTTCCACTGACTTGTGTCCATTGGCTGCCACAAGCACTAACCAGATCTACCCTCTCAGACTTCATGTTCTCAGAGGATGTTCTGATATCAGTGTTATTGTCACTCCATAAAGGAGTGGGAAACCATAGTGACTCCAGAGCTCCTAGAAAGAGATAAGTACCCTTGTTCTTAGGAAAGAACTCTACCACTCTACAATACAAGGATTGTGGCTTGTAACCTGGGCTCACCCGTTGACTCTTAAGGGATGCAGAGCAGTGTAACATTAAAAAGACTACCAGGAAGCTTGGGAAGGTCTCTTTTCTGAGGGCATAATTGATACAGATTTCTAGGTAAATGCATCAGCTTGCATCAGAGATAGCAGGGGAACATCTTTCCAAAATTGGGGGGGAAATAGCTTAATTTCTTATCAGAATTGACAAATGGATCAAATTCTGATTTGTCAATTCACAGGTCAGGTTTAAAAAATACATAAATTGGCAATTAAATAATTGCCTTAGTCTGTTCTGTATTGCTATAAGAGAATACTACAGACTAGGTAATTTATAAAGAAAAGACATTTATTTCTCACAGTTCTAGAGGCTGGGCAATTCAATATTAGTGCCAGAAGATCTGGCATCTGACCAGGGCATTCACTGATACATCATAGCATGGCAGAAGAGAGGGAGAGAGAGAAAGAGAGAAAGAGAGAGAGAGAGAGAGAGAGAGAGAGAGAGACAACAGAAGATGGGGTCAAACTAGTCCTTTTATACAGAACCCATTCCTGTGAAAATCAATCCACTCATGAGTGTGGCACCCCCAGGACCCAAACACCTCCCAATAGGCCCCACCTTCTAGCACCACCTCATTGGGGATCAGGTTCCTGACATATTTATTTTGAAAAACATATGTGCTTTGGAAAATATATTCAAGCTATATTTAATATATGACAGTTAGTTTTAACATGCGTAAAAGTTGGAAGTCATAAGGACTCTCAAGAACTTAATAACCCATTCTCCTGAACTGTGCATTGCATTGGCCTGAGTCCACTTCAATTGCTCATTTGCTAATTAATCCATTTATTGATATACATACATTTATTAAATAAATATGTATTAATCATCAGATAAGGTCATGCAAGTTTCTAAAATTAATACGGATAATCTTTCTTAAATAAGGAAATATTTAATAAAGAAAACTAATATGTATCAATAACAACAACAACAAATGGTACCCATTGAAAGCTTACTACAATGTAAGGTAGTATTCAAAGTATTTGATGTTTCTTTACACATTTAATCCTCATAATGAACTTAGGAGGTACATCATATTGTCACCAGTTTAGAGATGAGGAAACTGAGGCACATAGAGGTTAACTTCCCCAAAACTACCCAGGTAAAATAAGGGATAATCCAGGCTCAGTGGCACATGCCTGTCATCCCAATACTTGGGAGGCTGAAGACAGGAGGATCATAGGTTTCAGGCCAGTGTGACGAGACTTAGCAGGACCCTGTTTCAAAATGAAAAAAATTTAAAAAGAACTGTAAGTGTAGATCAGAGTTAGAAGGCCCCTGGGTTCAATCCCCAGAACCATAATAACAATAACAATGATGATGATGATGATGATGATGATGATAATAATAATAATGATAATAATTAATAACAATAATAATGAGAAAACCTGGAATGTCTAGTTCTAGAGCCCATGTCTTTGTTACCAAATGGCTGAAATAAATTATTTGAGAAAATTAGGAGCAATCATTATTTCCCAAATTAATGTCCATGTTATGTCTCAAGGACTGAGAAGAGAACTCTGGGTAATAGACCCATACCCTCAATCACTGCAGATTTAATTCTCATAAATCTTGGTGGGAGAACATGCCTGATGGTGAGAACAGATGTAACTCAAAATGGCCCAGACTCAGAAATCTGCTTGCTAGGGAATGAGTCTGAACTGTGTGACCAGTTAACAGATAATATGCTTAACAAGAAAGCAAGCGTATTCAGGAAGAAGCTTTCTTCCAAGACATTGCTGGGGATGTGAAATTGGCAGAATGAATCTAAGAAATGAACCAGCTCTACGGCAATATTCCTGGTGCATCCAACCCAAACAAGGACATTATCTCGCTCGCTTCTTTGAAGTCACAGCAAGCCTTAAGTTATTTAAGAATCTTTAAAAAGTTTTTGTCTGTGGTGCCTAGTTTTCTAGTCCAAAAGTTCAGCCAGAATTCCTTTTTAAAAATCGATATTAACTCATGTTTGTGCATTTGGGATATCAATTAAAATTGATGTTTTCTATAAGGGAGAATCATTTTCTTGGTTTTTCAATATATTCAGAGCTGTCTTCTGCTATTTCGTTCTTCTTTATAGAAAGCATTGCACTATGGCTAAAGTCTTGGTGTATTCTTCTTTTATTTATTTCTTTTTTATTTTGGAACCCTAAGAGATCATCCATCTACCTGTTTTGTTTTTGGCAAAATGCAAATAGTGTATATATTTGGAATGTCTTAGTAAATAATTTACAGCTCATACAGTAAATTATTTATTTATTCCAGGCATACATATTTAGAATATGAACATAAATATTTTATAGTCTGTGCCATTGCTAATGAAAATGATTAAATCAGCCTGCTCATGGCTCTGGATTATACTGTACATATACTCTACATATTCAGTGGCCTGCAAGCAATCATACATTTCAAAAGATATTGCATTTGCAGGATTTTCCAAAATATTCAGTCTTTGAAGTCTGTTTCGATCTCTCCTCCTCCTCATATTGCCTTCTGGCTCTCACCTCTTTTCTTGTCTTCATTTCTTTAGCCTAGCAGGTGTCTGATTAGCTCTTTATCAATAAACATGTTTTTATTGATAACTGACAATATATAATGCTTGATTAGGAATTAAGAGTGAATACTAGAGGAATACTCACTGTAGGCCTTTCTAGAAGAGTGTGTATGGCTAAGTTACATGTATAATTCACAAACAAAAAATTTGAAATAAATTACAAATTAAAATTAGAAAAATCAGAACATGCTATGTAATTACTATGAATATCTTTAAAAAATGATAGTATTTGAACAAACTTCAGGGCTAACATTTGGCTATAAAACCAAATTTGAATATATATGAGAAAGATTTTGTGACCTCTGGCCAAAATGGCCTCTTCTCAACATCAGGTCTACTCCAGAAACCTTAAGTAAATTCACCACACAGCAGCAACTGTCATTATTATCATGTCAAGAAGTAGAATACACCTAGTGAAGGTCTCAGAAGGTCTCACAGTGATTGAAGAATCAGAGTAGAATC
This sequence comes from Glis glis, assembly GCA_004027185.1. Lineage (NCBI taxonomy): Eukaryota > Metazoa > Chordata > Mammalia > Rodentia > Gliridae > Glis > Glis glis. The sequence continues at coordinate 18,293 of PVJS01000028.1, forward strand.
TGTTAGTTTAAATATTTTTAGTATTTTACACTGTAAAGCACAGGACAGAAGCAAAAAAAGAAATTGAAATCATATAAAACCATAAAAATTAGGGACACACTGAATATAAGCTCATTTTTCAAATCCTGATACACTGGAACAGCTTTTCAATGGCTTTCTTCTTTGAAACCTGAGCGAGGTAAGTATTTTTAAATGCATAGATACCAATTCCTGAGCAGCTTCTACATTCCAGGTTTTTGACATGCATTGTGTAAGGTAATCCTCAAAGTATTCTTGCAAGGGAACTGCTATTAGTACCATAACAGTTGGTCAGTTGAGGAAATTGAGACTCAAATTTTAAAACTCACCCCCATTGGTAGAAAGCCAGTAAGTCACAGCCTTCAAGTAGGTCAGACTCCCAAGTCCTGAACTGTGTTCATTTTTCCACACTGCCTTCCAGATACAGTGGCATATCACCTAGTGGGGGGTAAACATAAAAAGATCATTAAGCCCCCCTAAATAGCTGTGCTGGGGAGAAATTAAGAAGTGAAACAGGTTTTTGGCAGCTATTCCTTGGAAAGCCACCAAGATTAATAGTCCTTATACTCAATTTTTTAGATTATGTGTTTTAACAAATGTGTCTCCATCCCTGTGTGCAAAAGAGCTTTGTGACCAGTGTGAAAGACAGATATGTACTGAAATAATTCCTATGATAGATGAGAATGTAAGTGGTGAGAAAGACCACAGGGAGAGAGTGGCCAGTGAAGACGGAATTGGTGGCCATGTGTCCAAGAGTCCAGATTGTATTATGGTGCTAAAGCGAGAGGCAACAAAGGTGTTGGTTGTTTTTGCTGGTGGTTTTCCAAAAAGCTAACTTTTGGCTCTGTTGATCTGTTCAATTGCAGGTTTGTTTTTAATTTGATAAACTTACATTTCTATGGACATTATCTTAATCCTTCTCTACTTAAGCTTATTTTGTTATCGTTTTTCTCACCAAGCATTTGAAGGTTGTTAAGCCTTGTTTTTTTGAGGCTTTTATTTATTTTTTAAAAAATTTATTACATTTATTGGTGCATTGTAGTTATACATTTTAATAAGTGTCAGGGTATCAGAGGCATGCATGCACACATTGCTCATTTAGCCCTCCCTCAAATCTCACCCTATTCCCTCCCCCTTCCCTCTTTTCCATGCTCAGCATAGTGATTGACTCTGATAAGTTTGTGTGTACACATCATGTGCACTAGTTTAGTTCAGTGTGTGGTTAATTTTTATAAAAGTTTCACCTGTCTTTGAAAATAGTGAGGATTCTGCATTGTTGGGTGAAGATGTCCATATATATATATCTATTATTTCAAGTTTATTAGTTGTGATGTTCAAAGCTCTATATTCTTCAACTAGATTTTATTTCATCTACTTGATCTACCAGTTGGCATGGGAGGTATGTTAAACATCTGTTGATTAAATTATGGAGTTTTCTTTTTTTTTTTTTTTGCAGTACCGGAGATTGAACCCAGGGGCATTCTACCTCCGAGCTATACCCCCAGCTCTATTTTTTATACTTTATTTTGAAACTAGGTCTCACGAAGTTGTGGAGGGCCTCACTAAGTAGCTGAGGCTGGCAGCGAACCCCAGATCCTCCGGTCTCCGCCTCCCAAGTACTGGGATTACAAGTGTGCGCCACCACACCCGGCTAAATTATAGACTTTTCTAATTCTCCTTGTAGCTCTGTCACTTTGGAGTTTAAAATATATGCAGCTGCATTAATAAGAGCATAAAAAGTTTTAAATTGTTATAAATTCTTGGTGAATTAAACCTTTTATCATTATGAAGTGTCACTATATCTCTATTAATGACTTTTACATTATAGTCTATTTTTTCTGAAGCTCATGACTATCCAAACTATCTTTCACTTGTGTTTTAATCTTATACCCAGCTACTTTAGATGTTTATTTATTTTTTTGGTGTGTGTGTGTGTTTAGGGGGGTACGGGGATTGAACCCAGGGGCATTGTACCTCTGAGCTGCACACACACCACCCCCCAGCCCTTTTTAGTTTTTTTATTTTGAGATAGGGTCTCGATAAGTTGTCGTGCACTGGCCTCCAACCTGAGTTCATCCTGTCTCAGCTTCCCAAGTACTGGAATTACAGGTGTAAGCCACTGTACCCAGTTTATTTTAGATGATTTTTATGGGAAATTCATTCAGTTATTTAGCCCATAATGTTGCAAATTCAGAATGAGGTCATTTTATCAATTTTTACTATAATGCAGTTTCTTATATTATTTTGTTTTTGTTTTCCTGATTTTTCCTTTCCAATATTCTTACTTTGATACTATCCTAATGAAGATGTCATATAATCTTCCTAATTTGGGTGATTATCATCTATAACCTATACTTCTGAGGTTAGCCTAACAAGGAAGTCACTAGATAGTCACTGTGTAGTCACTATATACTAAAAATTACTATAAATACACATACATCAGCTCACTGTCTTTTCTCTTACCAAAGACAAGAGCACCTCCTGTCCATCTTGTATTTATTGACATTTCTAATATTTTCCCTCCAATAAACCTAGTAGAAATATCTTCAAGTCTTAAATTTAGAATGATGTCTTGAAAATCCTCTAGTCATAAATCATTGGTGCCAAAATAAAAACAAAATTTTGAGCCAAGCAAAGAGATCCAGCCAAAAACAGAATCAAAGAAGTGAATGGAACTCCCCAGAGAAGTTTTCCTGCTCTCTACTTGTGTTCCTTTATCTTTCCTTCTGGCACCATAAAGTCAGGGCTTTGCCAAGTAGGTGTCTGTTCTACCCAGAATTAGAACTTAGCTTGGCATCACTAAGACTGCAGTATAGAGAGGGTGAATCCTCCCTTCCCACCTACCTTTTCTTTAATATAATTACATTCCTTAGGCATTCTATATTTACTTTGTCTCCTATATAAAATGGAAAACAACAGCAGCCCCCTCATCATATTGGGGGAGGAGAGGTTTGCAAAGTTTCTGAAAATACCAGCTACTAGCCCACAAAATGACTTGGATTCAAGCCCTAAGTGTCACTCCTGATCCCATTTGGAAGGGTTAGATTAGCGAAACTCCAAATCTTCAAGACACGTTAAAAAAAAAAAACACTTAGCATGCTTTCTAGCTCAATTTAATTTTAATTTAGATTAATATTTACCAAGTATGCAAGAATGTACAGATACACAAACACATACAGGTACATACATGTACACCTGTGTGAGGACATGGTACAGCAAACACTGTAAGTATAAATTCCGAATTGGAAGGCAATGCAATTATGTATTATTGTTAAATCATTAAGAACAAAAAATAAGGTGCATTGAACTAAGACCAGTTTTCCTTGCAATTGATCTTCTACTTTTTACTAAGCAACAAGAGTCTATGTGTAACATTATTAATTAAATTAGTGCAAATACTGTTACCTATTTTATCTAGAGAAAATTAATGTGATTTAGAAAGAAAGTAGCTATCTTTTATCCCCCAAAAACCCAGAAAGAAAAACAAATTTTAGCCTAACCACTTAACCAAATCAGGTCTCAACTGCATCAAGTTTAGGGTGGCTTATTTCCAAATCAAGGAATTTAGCAAACAGTCTCTTAATAAATGGGCTCTGCTCAATCCGATTGCAGATAATTATCTCAGTGGGTAGGAACTGAAGACTCAGTTTTCCACAGAGAGACATGGGGGGAGGATATTGCTATCCTGGGGAAATTCTGATTATAAAAATTACCTAGATTAAAACAAATTCAGAACAAAAATTCTTTGGGCTTCTAGATGACACAGACTATCAAATGAACCACCTATTAATGAACTGGAAACTAGGACCTAGAACTCTGCTTAGTACAAGTATTCATAAAACTTAAAGCAAGTTATATACTTAGAATAAAGAAGTGTAGGTTGGGATTATGCAGAGTTAAAATTTATTTCCTCATTAAAATAAAGTGATATGAGAAGAGTTAATATTCCTGAACAAGTTTTTGTAGCACAGTTTTATGGAAATTACCTTTAGAATTCTATTTTTCTAACTCTAAATAGTTTATTTGAAGAAGATGAAGTTTTCTAATGTGTATAGGAATCAAAATTGCAGGAAAACTCAGTAGCAAATTACACCAATTTTTTTGATAGTTCACTACACCTGGGGTTTATTTTGTATATGTTTATTGGTACATTATAGTCTCACATCATAATGTAGTTCATAGTGATACACACAGCACTTGGCAGGCTTTTCCCTGGCTCCCTCCCCACTCCCCCTGCCAACTCCCCATACAGGGTATTGAGATTGACATTGATATTCTCACATATGTACATAATGTCAATGGAAGTGATTCCTTCATTGATCCTCCCTCTCCTCCCCCACCCTTCCCCTTCCCCTAGACCACTTCCCTGGCTCCACTAAAGTTTCTCCTCCATTATCTGAAGTCCCTCTGGTATCCCGAGCTTCCTCATATGAGAGAAAACATATGACCCTATACTTTCTGTGACTGGCTAATCTCACTTAGCATAATGTTCTCCAGGTCCATCCATTTTCCTGCAAATGACATTATTTTGTTCTTCTTGATTGCTAAGTAGAATTCCATTGTATGTATATCCTATAATTTTGTAATCCATTCATCTGTTGATGGACACCTAGGTTGTTTCCATAATTTTGTTATTGTGAATTGTGCTGCTATATACATGGATATGCACGTATTACCATGATTTTATGATTTCAGTCCCTTTGGAAAGATACTCAGGAGTGGTATAGCTGAATTATATGGTGGATCTATTCCCAATTTTCTGAGGAATCTCCACACTGATCTCCATAGTGAGTATACTAATTTGCAATCCCACCAACAGTGTAGAAGAGTTCCTAATTCCCCACATCCTCACCAGCATTTATTGTTGTTTGACTTCTTGATGATTGTCATTCTGATTGGAGTTAAATGGAATCTCAGTGCAGTTTTAATTCTCATCTCCCTGATGGCTAATGATGTTGAACATTTTTTCATGTATTTATTGTCCATTTGTATCTCTTCTTTTGTGAATTGTCTATTTAGTTCAGTTGCCCATTTCTTGATTGGGTTATTTGTTTTTTTTATTAGTGTTCAGTCTTTTAAGTACTTTGTATATTCTACATATTAGTCCTCTATCGGAAGGATAGCTGGCAAAGATCATCTCTCATTTTCTAGGCTCTCTCTTTAGACTCTTGATGGTTTCCTTTGATGAGTAGAAGTTTTTAGTTTAATGCCATACCATTTATTAATTTTTGTTTTAATTTCCTGGGCTTTGGGGGTCTTATTGAGGAAATTACTATCTGTACCTATATGTTGGAGTGTTGGACCTATGCCCTCCTCTAGTAATTTCCAAGTCTCTGGTCTAGTTTCCAGGTCTTTGATCCATCTCAAGTTGACTCATGTACAGGGTGAGAGGTAAGGATTTAATTCCATTTTTCTACAAATGGATAACCAGTTTTCCCAACACTACTTGTTTCAAAAGGCTATCTTTTCTCCAACATATATATTTGGCATCTTTGTTAAAAATCATTGGCTATCAGTGTGTGGGTTTGTTTCTGTATGTTTTATTCTGTTCCATTGGTCTGTCTTTTTTGTGCCAATACCATGCTGTTTTTATTACTATAGCTCTGTAGTATAATTTGAAGTCAGGAATTGTGATGCCTTCTGCATGGTTCTTATTGCTGAGAATTGCTTTGGGTAGTCTGAATCTTTTGTTTCTCCATATGAAATTAATGACTGATTTTTCTAGGTCTGTGAAAAATGACATTGGTATTTTGATAGGGATTGCATTGACTCTGTAGATCACTTTTGGTAGAATGACCATTTTGATAATATTTATTCTGCCTATCCAAGAGCAAGGGATATCTTTCCATCTTCTAAGATCTTCTTCAATTTCTTTCTTTAGTGTTTCATAATTTTAATTATAGAGGTGTTTTACTTCCTTGGTTAGATTTGTTCCGAGGTATTTTGAGATTATTGTGAATGTAATTGTTTTCTGGATTTCTCTCTCAGTGGATTCATGGTTGGCATATAGAAAAACTACAGACCAATATCATTGATGATCATAGATGCAAAAATTCTAAACAAAATATTAGCGATAAACATTCAAAACCACATCAAGAAAATAGTACGCTGTGACCAAGTTGGTTTCATTTCAGGGATGCAAGGCTGGTTCAACATATGCAAATCAATACATGTTATTCACTATATAAATAGAACTGAGGACAAAAATCACATGATCATCTCAATAGATGCTGAAAAAGAATTTGACAAAATCCAACACCCATTCATATTAAAAATACTGCAGAAAACTGAAATAGAAGGAACTTACCTCAACATCATTAATGTCATATAAAATAAACCCAAAACCAACATCATATTGAATGGGGAAAAACTGTGGGAATTTCCTTTAAAATCAGGAACAAGATAAGAATGCCCACTATCACCATTCCTTTTTAATATAGTCCTTGAGACTCTTGCCAGAACAATAAGAGAAGAGAAGGATATCAAAGGAATTCAAAAAGGAAAAGAAGAACTGAAATTATCTCTATTTGCAGATGACATGATCCTATATCTAGAAGACCCAAAAAACTCAACCAAAAGACTTCTAGAACTGATTAACAAAATCAATCTAAAAAAATCAATTACATCAAATTTAACTTAACATAGCATATCTAACTATGCAAAGTCCTCTTCATTCTTTATAGGTTTTGTTTTATTTTTTACTATCATCAATTAGAAACTATCAGAGTTCTTAATAAAGATCAATGAAGAAATCCATAGTGGGGGATTTTTGCAGTCAGTCTAAGAAGATACATGCCACTTTGAGTCACTTTAGAAACTGTTTTAGGGTTACCTGTTTAATTTTTATTCTGGCTTTTTTTCTTATTGTGCATTTACATATAGCAAATATTTGGGATTGAGGATAAATTTATCAGTCATTGTGCTGCTTTGGAAACAACATCTTTATGTTTTCTTCATTTCATCATCATTAACAGTGGTGATTTATACCTGAATGAACGATGAGAGAAATCTGTCTTACATATATGACCTGGCAATTATTCTCACTTAAATTGTTTATTTGAGGAGAAGTCATAGTCAAAGGGTTCCATTCATGGAAACAAACCAACTCTGATGTGTTTTACAATTCTACATTTGGTCTCAAAATAAGTGGCTACGAAATTCCAAAGGTTCTACTGTATATTTTAGTCATTTTAATATGATATATTACTATGAATAAATTATATTTTCATTAAAATACATGAAAATTATATAGCCAAATTATATATCCAGTTCTATCATTTAAAATGGTAGATATTTAAAAGAGATGACATCATGTAAACAATTAATATTGCCCTAAAATGTGGGAGTTCTTAGGTCAACTTCTAAGAATGTTTTATGAAAGATTATGGCCATGAACCTTAATACTTCCTACACCCTATTCTCTGTGTCTTTTTCTTTTTCTATCTTTTTTTTATTTTTGGCGGTACTGGGGATTGAACCCAGAGGCATCCTACCTCCGGGCTACACCCCCAGCCCTACTTTTTATTTTTTATTTTGAAACAGAGTCTCACTAAGTTGTGGAGGGCCTCACAAGTTGCTGAGGCTGGCCACGAACCTGCGATTCTCCTGTTTCAGCTTCCCAAGTACTGGAATTACAAGCATGCACCACTACACCTGGCTTATTTTCTGTGTCTTTGAAGTGAGTAATTAAATTGGACGACCTCTAAGATCATATCCAGTGCTATAATACTATTATTCTAGTCCCACTTGTTTAAGTAATTTCCATTATTAATGTTAAAATATTTGTGCAATTCCCCCTTATAGCTGCATTTGGAGAAACTATGTATTCTTAGCAAAATATCATGTCCTTTCCTTCCCACAGCACATCTTCTGCTTCTTGGCTGATGGAAGTTGTGCTTTCTTCCCTTAGTTTGCATCAACAGTTTCTTGCCCTGTATTAAAGCCAATGGGAACCCATAAATAAGGTAGTTAAGAGAAAGAGAGGACTTAGATAAAGCCTGGGGCTGGCCACTGGGCTGGGTGGTAGAGAGGATCTGGCTTTGTGTCTATGTTCCCACCTCCCTAGTCTAAGTGCTATGAAGTAGGGACGATGTGTAGTAGAAAGAGCATTGAAGCCCCATCAAAAGACTAGCAGTTTAAATGCTGGCTCTGTCACTTGCTGATGTGTGTGAGCTAGAGAATTGTGTTTAACCCTTATGAGTCACAGTTTCTTCTTTGTAAAATGAGGGTAATTGTGAGAACGGATGAGATAATGTGAGAGCTCCTAGCACCACATTAATACTGAGAGTGCTCATAAAACATGAGTCAGATCTGGATCTGACATCATTAGTCCACTGACCAAGCTCTCGAACCAGGAGCATTGCTTGTGAGCAAGGGTCATATGCATTTGTTAAATTCCTGTACTTCAGTTGCATATTCATTTGTTAAATTTCTATACTTAGGTTGTGTATGCATTTATTCGTTCCTGTACTCCAACATGAGTGATGTTGGAGTTCACAGGGATTTGTAACAAAAGCCCCATAAAGCAATAACCTATTTCCCAGGGAGATTCAGACAGAGCCTGGTCTCCTCCTTGGGATTGTTGGCAGAGAGTATACAGCAACATGGCTAAATGATCACCTTGCTTAAGGTCATCTGTTACCCAAGGTTGTATCTAAAAATGGGTAAAGGGTTTTTTTTTTTCAGTTTGGAGTCTGTGAGGGAGAAAGAAATGCTTCTGAAATAGGTTAAGAAAATGTGCTCATACATTGTTCTCTCTCTTGGAGAGCAAGTGCCAATTAACATCTGTCAAAGGAGGCCAAGTCCTGCCGAGGAGCCAGAGGAGCAGGCTGTGGCTGGGACTGATGTGTGTCAGTGTCAGTGTGATATTCTGGTCAGAAATCAATAAATGTAAATTCCAAATTGGAATATTGAGCTTAGACCCGCCAATCCTATGGCTTTGTATTTATTTATTTATTTATTATGTCTTAAGGGACACAACCAGAAAGCAGATAGTGCAGTGGCATGGGCCACTGGCTGAGAACTTGCTGCTGAAATGAGCAAGGTATTCTTCTCTTAGATACAGAGGGCACAGGTAAGGCTGACAGAGCCAGGGCCTTGGAAGCTGAACCTCTGTAGTAGCTTCCCAAGGCTTCTGTTACACACTGCAACAAACTTGTAAACTTACAACAGCACAACTCTATTGCCTTTCATTCTGGAGGTTAAAAAAAAATCCAACAGGGGTCTCAACAGGCTAAAATTGAAGTCTCGGCAGCATTGGCTCCTTTTTGGGGTTCTAGGGCGAATTCTGTTTTCTTTCTTTTTCCACTTTCTCAAGGCTGCCACAGTCCTTGGCTTGTGGCCCTCTTCCATCTTCAAAGCCAGCAAGGGTCATTCAAGTCTTTCTGTTACCACATCACTCTGACGCTGACTTTTCTGAGTCTTCCACTTACCAGGACCCTCGTGACTACATTGAGTCTTCCTGCAAACTGCAGTGTAATTTCCTTATTTTAATGTCAGCTGGTTAACAACCATAATTCCCTATTGCCATGCAACATAACATAGCTACGGGTTCTGAGGACCAGGACATGGGCATGTTTGGTGGGGGCACTATTCTGCCTACCTCAGCATGTCATGAAGGTGAGTACAAAACTGGGAGGGCCAGTGCACAGTGCCAGGGCTTTTAAACTGTGCCCTTATTTCTGGGAAGTCACTGGAATAAAATTGTCTCTAAAGATGAAGGTTGCATAACAAAAGATTGAAGAGTATAAACAACCAGCTAGAATTGTAAAGCGGTTACTCCTTGAAGAGAAGGCAATACTTCATTTCCAATAGTTCACATCCTTCAATAAAATGATTTTTGCTTCAGCCATCCAGTCTAAACGGGATGGGAGAAAAGATTTGTGAATGAATATATTCAGCACTGTACCGGTGGAAATAAGCAAGATGTCCAACAATAGAAGATTGTTTAAACATAACAAGACTCCATCTGTGTGATTGCATTTTATATACCCATAAAGTGCCATTTTAGGAAGAGAAAGTTTCCTCCCAACTCTTATTGAATCTATTTTAATTCTCCTCTGTCCTGCTCTATAGGTTTTCTTTTCTTTGTCTTGACCTAGCATTAATCAACTTTTAAAAATCAAGTAACTACTAAATAAGTTTGTGGCAGGTGATAGAATATACTAGTAAACATTCCAGGCCTGGTTTTTATGGAGCTTAAAGTTAAACACAAAGGCAAGTTAGGCACATGCCACACAATAACTCTAAGTCTGATAAATTTTTGAAAGAGAAGCCAGGCGTGGTGGCGCACGCTTGTAATCCCAGTACTTTGGAGGCGGAGACTGGAGGATCCAGGTTCGCGGCCAGCCTCAGCTCTCTCTCTCTCCCCCCCCCTCTCTCTCCCCCTTTCTCTCTCCCTCTCTCTCTCCCTCTCTCTCTTTCTCTCTCTCTCTCTCTCTCTACTCAGTGAGGCCCTCCGCAACTTCGTGAGCCGCACTACCCTATACCGTTCAGGGCTTAACTCACCAATGGATTCATGTGCTACATTGACAAAGCTTGTGCTTTAGACCCAAAGTGTCCTGAGGAATCATTTTTCTACACACTACTTCTCATTTCATTTTATGAAACCTGCATGAGCCTTTTCTTTTTAATTTTCACCTGTGTCCAATAAATGTGATCTTGTAGTATTTACATAGCTTACAGACCACCTTAAAGCCTTTCTGAGTTCATGTATGAATGTATCACTTTGAATCTCTCTATGATGTCTAATTACAATGCACCAATAAAAATATTAAAAAGTCTCTCTGAAACAAGATAGGATAAATCAATTAAAATTTGAAAATACTAAGGACCACACCCAGAAGACCAATGTGTCATCAGCAAATGGGCGGCATATTAACATGTCTCTCAATCACTTGCTCCTAGTTCTTAACCTGTTGCTTCTAGTTCCCCTGGTTCCTAAAGCAAAAAGGCATCCATTTCTCTTGAGATAAAGAAAACGGTGCATTATGCCAGGGCTTTTTAATGTCATCTAATAATCTAGATTATTTTAGCAATCTTCCCTAATCTCTTGACTTCTCCATGGATTTCTCTCTTGATAGGAAAGAGGAATATATACCCATCTTCCTCTTGTGCAGATTAACAGAGATTAGAGCTACCCATCTTTCCTTATGTACTTCACATAGCCTCTAAATGTCACAGTGTTTTATATTCTTTCACTTAATTTTGGAAGGAAGAAAATATATTTCCATAGGATCAATGGATGAAATGCTTTGCATGAACCCCAGTATCTGTGGCAACTGCAGAATCCTAGGGAGTTATTTTGAAAAGATCTTTAAATTTCTATTTACCCTTTTGTATAGAAGAAACCTTGGATCATGCCAAACTCCAGTGTCTCTCTTACTTTCCTTTACCACATCTGAAAAATGTCTACTGAAACAGAAAATGCTCATTAGATAATGTTTAATTTACAATGAGAAATATAAACCATATGATATCTGGTTTTTATCAGAGCTGCTTCTGGCTAAAATCACATAAAAATAATTCATGGGAAATTTTTCTTACATTACCTCCTTCTGTAAGTAGTAATCTAAACTAAGATCTCAACAATTCTTCAAATTTTCCCCAAAGTATTCATTCACAAAGAAAATATTGGAGAAGTAGGAAGAAGTTACACAATGCAGATTTCTGGAGAAATTCAGAATATGTTGGTCATATTCTAAAAGCAATGGAAAATCTTTGAAATATTTTACTTAGAATAACATCTGATAGGTATTTTGGACAAACAACACTGGATGCAAGTGGGGATCTGTTGTGGGGGGATCAAAATGAGATAACATAGGAGACAAATGATATAGCCCTGGTAGACTATGATGGTGGCTTCGGCACAAGTGGTGGTGATAACAGAGATGGACAAAATTAATATCCTAAGAAACAATATTGGCAGAGGTTGATGATAAGTTGCAGATGAGGAATGAGGCAGAGGGAGATGTCTAGGATGACTGCCAAATTTCTGACTTGTTAGCCATATAGATTATATGAAACTGCATTCGCAAACCCATCAAGGCACTCAAGAAAACAAAGGCTTTGTAATTAATGGGATCCACCATTCCTAGAGCAGAGTAGGGACTCTAAATAAATTCTTTTTTCTGCTGTTACATATACACAATAAAATTCTAATTACGCTGAAGTATGTATATTTGTGTGTTCATATGCATGTATGTGTGTTTATATATATATATATTTTTAAAAATATATACACATACTTAGGAAAGACTTTAAATGGGATTATAATAACATGTTGATAGTAGTTGACAGAAAGTGTTGAGATTTTGAGTAAATATGTTTTATATTTATTTATATTTTATGCATTTTCCAAAATTCATATAAGGTATAAGAATTGTTCCTAGAATTAGAAAAATGCAACAAAATACATTTATTTTATTTTAATAAGAAAATAACTTCTCATTGCCATCTACCTACATTCTTGTAGTTCACTTCCTGATGATTATAAAATATTTGTGCATGTCAAAGATTTCAGAGTTATAATAAAATTTTTTCAAAGATTTAATCCTTTTGCATTTGTTTGTCATTGCTACTGTAGCAAACTACTACAAACTCATCCATTTAAAAAGCACAAATTTATTCTCTTGTTCCAGAGGTGAGCAATCCAACACAGGTCTCACTGGGCAACTGTCTATATTCCTTTCTGGAAGTTCTGAAAAATCCACTTCCTGTCCCTAAATTCCAGAGACTGTGTGCATTCCTTCCTTGGTGACCATCTTCCATCTTCAAAGCTATCCATATCATATCTCTCCAACGCTTCCTCACATGTCACAACTCTCTCTGACCCATCCAGAAAGGTGTCTACTTTTAAGGACTCCTGTGATTAGATTGGGCTCACCCACATAATCCAGAATAATCTCATCTCAAGGTTCTTTATCTTGAGCACTTTTGCAATGCCCCTTTTTCTGTGGAAGGTAACATATTCAGATATTGGAAATTGGAACATAGACATCTTTAGGAGAAAAATATTCTCTCTGCCATACTTTCAAAAATATAAACTTTTAATAATATATTTCTTGACCTGTGTCTCAGTTGCACTGTAATTGTTTAATACAAGACTTGTAAAAGATATGTAAACTAAATAGCACTGTGTAAAGTGAGGACAGATTTCTCCTAGTCCTCATTCTCAACTCCTAGTATTCAGCTGCTATCTCTCCCAATGTTAATTGGTTCAGGTTTTTAATCCTCTAAGAATGGCTCTTTTACTAACCATTTCAGATAACTTAAACATGCAAGGTTCACTGCTTTGGAGAATTTCAATTGTGAGTTTTTCTGAATTAGAAGGTATCCAGTAATGTAAGAAACCAAGTGTGGGAAGATTCAAAGTGTCAAAGAAGTCCGAGATCCAAATGTTCAGTGCCCCAAAACAGAGCTTTTCATGAAAAAAAAAGTGTAATTAATTGTTTTTAAAAATCAATATATTCTGAATTGAAATTGGAAGTTCATCTGAGCATGTTGTCAATATTTGTCTGAGACAATGCAGAACTAGACAGGAAGGGCTTCCAGCAAAGGGTCTTTCTGTGTTATGAATGGGCTCAAATGAACCTTTTGGAGGTGGAGAACTAGACCATTAAAAACCACTTCTGCCTGTAGGATCTTATTTTCAATCTGATTACAATCATTTTATCAGCATGTCAGTGGACACAGGTGCTGCCAGAATCAATATTTGCTATATATTTCTGTCACAGGGACGATTTCCTTATAATTGCTCCCCAAATTTCCAGCACCCCTTTTACAGTCTTGGTGGCATTTTAAAATATAATTTTTAAAAAATTATAATAAAACAAAAACTCACTCCCTCTCTTTCCCATTTATAAAATAGTATGACCATTTCTGATTCTCCAAAATAATCTATTCCATCTAAACAGGCTTTTAACAAGGCAGCTGGCTCAGTCTCCCGCACAGAGTATGAAGAAAACTAGCTGACAAACTAGCATTTGAATCTGATGGTTCATTGTTTCAGGGAAGCTATAGCAGTGTGTTAAGGAGGACCGTCTACCCCAGTAATGAGTCAAGCAGAGATCAGATTTTCTAACCTCTGAATAGGAATAGAACCACTTGCAGCTGGGTGTGCTCTTTGAGGATGTACGTTTTCTGATTTCCTTGACAGTCCATGATTTACAGTAGAAATGGTGGCATCTTCTGCCTTCATCTCCCTCTCACAATGATTGCCCATGCAGATGCTAAATCCTGAAAGGCAGCTGCTTCCAGCAGCCCAAGAAGCAGATCCTTAAGGAATAGAGAGAAATGAGAACTGGAATCATGCCAATCACACAACTTGCTCCTTTACTTCATGCTTTACCATACCAGATGTTGGTTAATTCTAATTAAGGCCCTGGTAAATAAGTTCCAATTAAATGCAGATGATCACTTTCCTAATATCATACCAGACTAACCAGGCAGGCCAAAAATAAATTACTGAAATGTAGCGAGTTACATGCAAAGTCCTATCTTTGAGACAAAAAATAAATTTTCTATGTACAATTTTCTGTGATCCTCCAATGTCTCCTTCCACCAAGCCTGCTCTTGCAGTTTTACACATGGTGGTAAATGGTTACATCAGACTCTCATTGTCTGAGCCTCAAATCTAGAAGGCATCTATTCTACCTCTCTTTTCTCCCACTAACTGCATCTAATTGATTCATCAGTAAGTCCTTTGTCTCCATCTAAAAAATACATCCCAAATTCATCCTGTGTTAGAAAACAATAAGGAATGGTACCCATTCAGAAGCTCAGTCAAGCCTTTCTTCTGAGAATGGTACCAAAACGTGTCTCCATAGCATTGGGAATAAGGATCTCAACATAAGAAGTCAAGCAAGGTAGAAACAATATCTATTATAACAAGCAAGGTATAAACAATTATCTACACGAGTAGCATGCTCAAAGTGGCAACCAGTGTAAACTGACCCATAGAAAGGTATGGAACATGGAGTAAGGGGCTCAGTAATCAGAGACCTACGAGGACAACACTACCCAAAGGACAAGACAAATTATTGCATTTCAAGATTCTCATGATCAAAAAAGAAGCAAAGTAGAGCCTTCTTTAGGTTCTGAAGCCAGCATATTTCACCTTTAGGAATATTGCTGTGGCTAATTTTGAGTGACACAGATGACTGCCAGCTTTGGGACCAGGCTAGGAAAGGCTTCCCATATAGATCTTGGCTGTGGTATAAGCAGTCCTACTGCTTATCCTATACAACCTGGCAGACCCAGTGGTATTACAAATATCTATGTTGGGAGATACTCTTTGGCATTGACATTAAGTTTCACTAGTACAATCATAACATAGAATACTGGGGTGCAAGAGGAAAGCTGCCCAAATGTTTCAGCATTTAAAAATAGCTTCCGGCATGCTACCAGGACCTGGGAAGCCAGACTGACAACCAAGAGCTGGTTTATCTCAAACTCCAAAGTCGAAAGTTTGGGTACAACAGCAATTCATCATGATATGGAAGAAGCACATTTGGAAACTGTCATCAACAAGGCCACAGGACAGAAGCAAACTATACATGCAGGAATTTCAAATCCTTAACTTCTACCACCAATGCACTGTTTCTGTCCCTTGCCTCATATCCATAGCAGCATATGAGTCCTTTTAAAAAAATTCTTATAAGATTGGTTTGTGGATGGGCTGGCCAGGTATGTACAAGCCAAACATGAATTGTTTTTGTATTATATAGTGCCGAAAGAGAGTAATGAAAGGAAATCTTCTCAATGGATAAGGCTTCAAGTAGCTAATTTAGTGACCCACATTCCACAGATAAAGTTTATACTAAGTCATTGACAATAATGAATGTCTTGGCTAGTTCATCTGAGGGTTGGATGGGCAATCATTGGAAGACTGGAGAAGGGATCCTCAAAAGGGACATTTGAGTATTATATATTAATGGCCACCAAAAGCTACCCACTATGGAAGAGACTCGACATCCAGCTTGACATAATAACTTAATTCATTATAACCTGCCTTCATGATCAGCCACTTTAACAGCCCTCAGAAACTGCTGACAAAATAAAGAAATCAACTAGTCTTTTGAAAGCTATGGTGCCATCTTGATTGTGATACTCCACAATGCCCATTCTCCAGAACAGAGCATTTCCCCAACTTCAACTGTGATTATAATGCTAAGTCCCCAGCATGTAAAGCCAAGAGAGAGAAGTAGTTGTCTTGCTTACCTTTATTCTCAGTGACCCAGTTGGAGAATTTTGGGTTTTTGTTTTTTGTGGTTTTTTGTTTGTTTTTGCTTTGTTTGCTTTATCCCAACAATCCTAGGCTCTGTGTCAGTAGAAGTCCAGGTTCCTAAGAGAAAATACTTTTACCAGCAGACACAGAAAGAGTCACTAAAGAGTAAAACTTTAGGCTACGCGTGCCACCCTATCACTTTAGGTTCCTGATGTCAAGAAACAAACCAGAAAGAGTTATCATCCTGTAAGAGCTGGTATTCTCTAATCAAAATGAGGAGGTAGGTCTGCTGGTTCACAGTGGGAGTAGGGAATCCAGGCAATTTGCTAGAGCATTTCTTGTTGCTTCCCTACTCAATTCCATCAACAAATGAAAAAGAGCAGCAAACATGGCCCGAAAAAGGTGTGGTGACTAGGTACTCCAACCATTCAGTTATGAGGGTTTGATCCTTATAAAAAAAATTCACCTAAACCAACAGAGGTGCTAACTAATGGTAAGGAGGGCACTCTACATCAGTTAATAGAGTAGAACAAAAATGAGTATGAATTACAGATGAGATGAACGTTGGTGGCAGGAGGCTATAGTTTGTGCCACTAAACTTCTTTCCCAGGAAGTGAAACCAGCCACAATCCTGGAGGAACTGTTCCTAAATGGGATGGAAATGTTATATCAAGCAAGTGAATATTAGTAGCACAATAAATAGACTATAATTACAGTTGTTGGGTGCCACCCAGATCCCCCAAGACACTCCTTCCCCAGCTGCCAAGGATGCTGTCAACCAAGATAACAGATGGAAAATTGACCCCAGCTAAAACTATTGGCATCATGCAAGTTCACACCCCCTCCCCAGAAGCAGGCCTTGTTGATGAGGTTGATGTGAGGGTGCAAAGGCCAGTTCTCTTGCCTCAATAAGGTCCATTCTGAAGGTCCATCAGAGGCTCTGAAGCTCCCCGGGAAGTAGACTGAGGCCTCCGTTGCACCTGCATTGCATGTTGACATTTCTTCTTCTTAATTCTGCTTCCCGCAGTACCTCACTGTGGCTGTTCCCAAGAGCACTCCACATTCTGTGCAAATGAAACTCAGTGTTAGGTCCATTTCCCAGGGCAGCTAACTTCAACTAAATATCAATCATATCATGATTTGCTACATACTCAGAAAAAAGAGGTGACGAAAGTACAGAATCTGCACTTACAAAACCATAATTTGGACGATTGTTCTAGCCCCCATGTTTTTATAGTGTTTGACAACTTAGAGTGAAATATCTAGAAAAAACACCAAATGAGAGCAGTGTAGGAGCTAGGGTCTTAAAAACAGAGTACATTGAAACATTAACACAGACTAGAAGGATTAGTTTTGTTCTATTTTAATGTCACTCTATAATGCAGATATAAAATCAATGAGTAAATATTACAGAGCAGATTTCAACTTCCTTGGGAGGATGGAATGGGATCTCAATGTTTAGAGCAATGCCCATAGCACACCAGCCTTCCCCAGATACCCCAGAAGCCTCAAGGAACTAGAGGTGAGCTGGAATCCTGGGGATTTCTCAGCAGTATAAAGAGCGATTGCTAAGCACTTTAGGACAGTGGCTGGCATCAGTAAATACACATTTCTGGGAACAGATCAGGATTTTTCAGAATGACACATGAAGAGATCCAATTCTCCATTTTCTATTCTTTCTCTCAGTTTTTAGTTTTTCATTTGGAGACTAAAAGGTTAGAATTTTGTGCAGAATTATAATAGTGGCTTAACTGAAAGCCCTCTCTGAAGAGAGGAAGGAAACAATTACTGGTCAGGAGTTTGGAGATGGAAAGCCACACACTCTAAGAATCTGGCTACAAATGCTTCCAGGCCCTGAAGGAGGTGATGCAGGGACAATTATCTGGCACCCACAACAGGCCAGCCTAATCTGCTCTCTTTGTATGTGATTGCTGCTTCCTGTGACCAAGCCCCTCCAAATCAGACTGAAAAGAACTCATTTGGCTTCACCAAGGTCAGAAACTGGGAGAAATGCTGGCTCTCCTGACATTTTGGCTTCCAGTTCCTGTATTATTGGCCCTGAGAGAGCTGAGCAAATAGATCTTTATCTTTTCTCAGTGAGCTTCTCAACTCAGCCATGAGCAGGAAGCAAGCAACTTTTTAAATTAAGGTATACTGTTGGGCAGACCCTAAACAGTGAACCCTGCTTTGAGCAGAAATTCTAAGGACATGGATCCTCTATTAAAATTATGACCAGATTAACACTGATCTACACTAATGATCAAGCAGAATCAAAGCACGTTATTTTCTTTGATAAGCAGTTAACGTATTTGAACTAAACTTTTTTTATTTTACTTCTCAACTTATACCCACAAAATTTGAAATATACTCCATCTCCTTTTTTTTAGTTAGTGGTCACGCATGTTTGTATATATTAGTCTGCATCCATGTGATTTTTCTGATAAAATATCATTATGGAAAATACAGAAAAGCTTTGAGAAAAATATAAATCAATCTATCTTTTCTCTATTCAGAGATTATTACTATTAATACTTTGAATTTACCCATCATATCTTTGATGTATTTCATATGTATCATGTATAGTGTTTGGTAGATTTAACTTTTTATATAAAAACATATCATGCATGAGATTGAGAGGTAGAGGGATCATAAAGTTCTAAAACCTCAAGCAGCTACTCTGGTTATTACGTTTAGACTTTCACATTAATCCTTTTTTTAGAACCCATCTCCAAAGAATTTGCCCATATCTGATAGGCAATAAGGGACCATGTCAGTCCCTCTGGTTTAGGATTAGACTGATAGGCCTTGTTGTTTCCTTTCTCCTAGAACCCTACATTCGTGTGTGTGTGTGTGTGTGTGTGTGTGTGTGTGTGTGTGTGTTAATAGGGATTGAACCCAGAGGCATTCTACCTCTGAACTACACCCTCAGCCCTATTTTATTTTGAAACAAGGTCTCAGTAAGTCGCAAAGGGCCTAAGTTGCTGGAACCGGTTTAGAACCTGTTATCCTCCTGTCTCAGCCTCCTAAGCACTGGGCTTACAGGCGTGCGCCACCACGCTCTGCTCCCTATATTCATTTTTAAGAGAGAGAATCTAGACATATAAGAGTTCTAAGAGATGAGTTAGCAAATCCAAAGGAAGTATTCCATACAGATGTCAGAATTATTGTCTCTTTCTTTGACCCTTACAAAAAACTACCCTCAAGCAGAATGGCCAATGGTCAAATTCTGTCCTCCCATATGAAGAGTTGTTTCCACAAAGAAAGAATAATTTTTGCAACCCCTTCCTCACCCTCTTCCAAGTATCATCAGCAAACACCATTTTTTTTTTTTTTTGCGGTACTGGGGATTGAACCCAGGGGTGTTCTACCCCCGAGCTATACCCATGGCCCAATTTTTTTATACTTTATTTTTGAAATAGGGTCTCATGAAGTTGTGGAGGGCCTCACTAAGTAACTGAGGCTGGCCGCGAACCCAGATCCTCCGGTCTCAGCCTCCCAAATACAGGGATTACAAGCATGCACCACCACACCCAGCTAGCAAACACCATTTTTAATGAGCATTTTCTCATTTAATTAAATCTTTGAAGACTTACTTTTCATGACTACAGAGTATCCCATTGTTTGGATTTATCATACTCCTACCATGTTGGAATATTAACTGTTCCCACATTTTTTCCTTTATGTATAAGGCTATATTAAATGTTCACATACATTATTTTTTAAAAATATTTTATCTATCACTTAAAATGACTATTTTATAAAAAGAGAAAGATAAAAGAATTAAGGCATACTAATACAAAAAAATTAACAAATCACAAAGGAAGATATCAAGAAAGGAAGAAGCCATGTGTGGTGGCACATACTTGTAATCCCAGTACTTGGGAGGCTGAGACAGGAGGATAGCAGATTTGTGGCCAGCCTTAGCAACTTAGTGAGGCCCTCTGCAACTTAGTGAGACCCTGTTTCAAAATAAAGAATAAAAAATAGGGCTTGGGGTGTAGCTTGGAGGTAGAATGTCCCTGGGTTCAATTCCCAGTACCTCAAAAGAAAGAAAGAAAGAGAGAGAGAGAGAGAGAGAGAGAGAGAGAGAAAGAAAGAAAGAAAGAAAGAAAGAAAGAAAGAAAGAAATAAGAGAACAAAGGAACTAAAGAACAGTCAGAAAATAACTTCCAAAATGGCAATAGTAAGTCCTTATCTATCAATAGGATAGTTATTGGATTATATTATCTGAAAGATACAGAGTGGCTACATTAATAAATAAAAGCAAGATCCAACAATATGCTGCCTGCAAGAGACTCAATGTAGCCTTGAGAACAAATATAGGCTATAAGTAAAAGGATGGATTAAAATACTCTATGCACATGGTAACCAAACAAGAACAGGGAGAGTTAAACTTAGATAAAAGAGACTTTCACTCAAAATCTATCACAAGAAACAATAAAAGGGATAGCTATAATTAGACAAAATAGACTTTCACTTAAAATCTATCACAAGAAATAAAAACATAACTATATAGTGATAAAGTGATCAGTTTATCAAGAGGATATAACATATAGATACATACACACATACATAATACATAGTATACATACTGAACATTGGAACATCTAAATATATAATCCATATATTAACAGGACTAAAGGGGGAAATAGACAGCAATATAATAATAGTAGGGGACCCTACAACTGGGTAAATCATCAACAATAAATATCAACAATGGATAAGTCATCCATATAGAAAATCAATAAGAAAACAGTGGACTTCAATAATGCTATAGATCAAATGGACCCAATAGACATATATAGAACAGAACGTACATTCTTCCCACATGCAATTGAAATACTCCCCAAGATAAATTATATATTAGGCTATGAAGCAAGCTTAACAAATTAAGGCAGACTAAAATCATATCAAATACCTTTTGGACCACGATAGTATAAAACAAGAAGTCAACAAGAGGAAGAATTTTGGGAAATTCACCAATATCTGCAAGTTAAACCACATGCTCCTGAACAACCAATGTATCAAAGAATAAATCTACAGGAAAATAAAAAAATACATTGAGTCAAATGAAAATGGAAGCACAACATGGCAGAACATAGGGTATGCAACCAAAGTAGTTACAAGACACGTTTACAGTGCTAAATGTCAAAATTAAGAAAAAAGAAACATCTTAAACAAGTAACCTAACTTCACACCTCAAGGAGCTAGAAAAAGGACAGACTAAGCTCACAATCAGAAGGAAGCAAATAATAAACATTAGAACTAGTAGAACAGTTGACTTAAACTAAAAATCTTCTTCATAGCAAAGGAAACAACAAAATTGAAAGAAAATATGTGGAATGTGAGAAAGTATTTGCAAATCATATATCTGATAAGGGGTAACTATCCAAACACATATAAGAACCTCACACAAGTCAACACCCAAAGAAACAAAGAAAAGGAAAGAAGAAAAAGAAAATGAAAAACCTGGTTTTAAAATGGGCAAAAGCAGATAAAATAACACAAAAGGGTGTTTATAGTAAAAAATACTGTATCATATAATTTAAAATCACAAAGAAGTGATAAATGTTAGAGATACAAATAATCTAACTACCACTACCCTGAGTTTATCAATGCAATATGTATAAATGTACTGTACCCCATTAAGATGCACAATTATTACCTGTCAATTAAATAAAAGCAGAGGACCTGAACAGACATTTCTCAGAAGAAGACATAAAAATGGCTAACAGATATATGAAAAGCTGCTCAGCATCATTAATCATCAGGAAAATGCAACTGAAACCACAAGGAGACATGGTCTCATGTTGTTTACGATGGTTATTTTCAAAAATACAAAGAGATGGCAAGTATTTGCAAGAAGAAGGAATTCTTGTACGCAGTTGGTGGAAATGCAAGTTGGTACAATCACTATGGAAAACAGTGTGGAGTTTCCTCAAAAGATTACAAGTGTAAGAGCTGGGCGTGGTGCAGGCCTATAATCCCAGTACTTGGGAGGCTGAGACAGGAGGATTACAGACTTGAGGCCAGCCTGTTTCCAAGTAAAAAGTAAAATAGGGCTGGGGATATAGCTCAGAAGTAGAATACCCCTGGGTTCAATCCCCAGTACCATAAAAATAAAAAAAGAATACAAATTTAAAAACTGCCATACCATTCAACAATCCCACATCTTGTTTTATATCCAAAGGAGATAAAATCAATATTTTAAAAAATGTGCATTCCTATGTTTATCACATCAGTATTCACAATAGCCCCCCCTAGATATTCACTGATGAAGAAATTGTGAGGTACACACACACACACACACACACACACACACACACACACATATTATTCAGTCAAAGAAGGAAAATCTGTATTTCCAACAACATAGCTGAACACAGAAGACATTCTGCTAAATAAAATAAGTCAGAAACAGAAAAAAGACAAATACTACATAATCTCATATGTGGAATCTAAAAAAGTCAGACTCATAAAAGCAGAAAGAAGAATGGTGGTGTCTAGGGGCTGCTATAGAGGGTAAATGAAGAGATGTTGGTCAAAAGAGAAAAATTCTCAGTTGTAAGATGAGTAAGTTCTGAGGGTCTAATACATAGCATGATGGCTGTAATTAAGAAAACCATATTTCTTACTTGAAATTTGGTAAGAGAGCAGACATTAAGTGTTCTCAACACACACACACACACACACACACATGCACACACACACACACACACATACACACAGGTAACTGTATGTGATGATGTACACGTTAACTAATTTGATAATAGTAATAATACAATACAGACAGATATCATCACATTATATACCTTAAACTTATCAATAAAAATTAAGGTATATAATGTGATTATATGATATCAGTCTACATTGTATAGTTGTTACACAATTGTTAATTAAATATTTTAAGATAAAAGTGGTATAGTCTAAATTTTAAAGACTAAATAGAAAATGAACTGGCAGAACTCAAAGGAGAAAGTTTTCTGGCACAGAGAAAGCAAAATGGTAGCACAGAGCCAGGTTTGAGAGAAATCTAGAGAGCAGAGCAGTGGGTCCTGGGAGAGGGCCCAGCTCTGAGGCTTCCCAGGGAGCCTCCTCTCTGGACGCTCCTCCCCTCAGGACAAGGCAGGCTGCTCTGACCCCTCCTTTCAGCTCACTCCCCAGGCTTCCTTTCTCTGGGAAAACAGACAAAATATATGCAAACTATAGTGTGAATATCACCCTAGGGAGTAACTCTGGAACTAAATTTGCTTGTTTCTAAAATAGGTAGATAAATCATATTCCCAAGATCAGGGTGTCAATGCCAAATGATCTGTCAGGAATATTGGGAGTGGAATAGCAGAGGAAGAGATCATTTCATATATTGATACAGCCAAACACTGGAAACTAGAAAATATATATACTAGTGTTTGTTAAATCCCACTATAACTGACTCCACAAACAGGAAATTTCCTTTCAATAAGCATTCCTTTCTACCTCCTCCCTTGCTTCAGCTTCAATCTGTTATACCCACAGTGCTATAGAGTCCTGTCTAGAAATACTGTAGCACATGTTTATGTAAAAATACATAAGCTGAAGATAAGAAAAGAGGTCTCCCTTGAACAGCACGATGGGGTAGTAAGAAGCGAGCTGAGCTGAAATCATAATATTTTGGCCTCTAATTTTGATTCTGCCCGTAATTAAATCTGAAGACTTAGCCAAGTCAAATGATCTCTAAGTTTTGATTTCCTTTTTTGTAAATAATCAGATTTGGGTAACATACTGCCCTTCTGGTTGTACTGTCATATGTGTCTGATAAGTCATAGTGAAAGATGTTTCAACACTGTGATCTGTGAAGTCTTGAGGTATATTTTCTATTTTTATGAAGTTCTTTCTTAAAATTCTCCAATTAAAAAGTCACTTGCTGGTAATATCCGCAAATAGCACAGGAAGAAAAGGCATTAAAAATAATGTATCCATTTGCTTTTCCTGTGACATCAATTCAAATTTTAAGTTGAAGGAACCTGTTTTCATTTAAACAGAAGACAAATACAGTTCACAAACATGCCTGTGGCTATGAAAGGGCAGAGAGGAACACTGAGAAGGCCGCCTCAGGGAAAGGGGCTTTTGCTAAGTGTAAAATTATTAAAACCCAATGGCTCTCAATCAAGGGAAATTTCACCCTCCAAAGACATTTGCATTGGCTGGAGTCATTTTTGGTTGTCACAATGGTGGGAGCCATTTGTATCTAACTATGGGGAAGAGGCCAGGGATGTTGGTAAATGACTTACAATGCACAAGACACCCCCTACAAAAATGGACTATCCTGCCCTGTCTATAGCACTGAGGTTGAAAAACCTAGCAATCACCCTCTTGGGTTCACGAGCCATATTATACCAAGCTTGACATATCCAATTTGATGTTGAGACCAGTAGCCTCATCACAAAGTGTTCATTTTAGTTTTGCCTAGAGATAAGCCATCTCAGAGGTGAAATTCTCTAAAAGACTTAGGCAAAACCTTATTACTTCTGTGCAGCAGACATTTATTTCTGCATTCTGAGTTAAAATCCAGCAAACTCAGCTATTTTATGTTCCATATATTATTGTTTCATATCTTGATTTCTAAATATTTTTTTCAATTGGTAGCAAAGAAATATACGTAACATTGGTTATGGTCATATTGAGAAATATGAAAATCCAGAAGTCTAGTCAGATTTCCAGGCATTCCTGAGCCCTATCAAATCAGAAGGTATTAACAGAGAACCATGCTGTGGTTTCAAGTATCCCATTTCAAACTAGTTGTGTCTCTGTGTCTGTGGACTTTTGTGATAGAAATCAGCCTTCTCTATATTTCAAATAATCACTGGGTAACCAACATCTGCAAAGGAGAAACTGATTATTCAATGATGGTTTATCAAAGCTCCTGAAATTAATACAGAAGCCTATATTGACCAAGGATGAAATTTCTAAAGTTACTCATTTCTACTTTCAAACCTATTCCTTTGTTAATTATATTTTGGTGACTCGTATGCAAAGACGGCCAGTCTTGATTCCTCCCTTTCTATCCACGCTCTTCTATCCAGTGTCACTCTTCTATCCAGTGGGGTCTATTTATTTCTTCACACTCTTGAGTGTGGGCTAGTCTGGGGTTGGTTTGACCATTAAGATATAGTAGAGAGAATATCCAGTTTGGAGCCTATTCTTTAAAAAACTGCCAGGGTCTGCTTTCTGCCTCGCACTGTGGGGAAGCCAAGCAGCTGCGTGGACAGGGCCAAATGAAGAAGAATGGAGACCTCCAGCCAACAGCCCCAACTGAGTTACCTGCTGACCTGCTGGCAGTCATCAATACCTTTTCCACTACTGAGTAAGCTAGCTGAGCTTTGGGCCTGTCAAGCCTCATTTGGGCCACCCAGGCTGATACCACATAGAGCAGAGACGAACTGAACACATCCAATTCTGCCCACATTATAATTTCCATTACTTGCTTAATTGTAATTGCTAAAATACAAACTCATAAGTGAATGATTGTTTTTATTTTAAAACACTTAGTTTGGGGAAGAGTTTTATGACCCAATAGACTACCAGAGCACATAGCAAAATCTGAATTAAAAAAGTGATTCCAAAAGTGATCGATAACATCATATAAAAAGCATTCTAGGTCTGAGGATGTAGCTCAGTGGTAGAGCACTTGCCTAGCATGTGCAAGGCCCTGGGTTTGATCCCCAGCACCACCAAAAAAGAAGAAATCCATTTGTATTAATACCAAATGTCTCATGTAGTATTATCTTTCCTATACTAGATTACTTGGGAGTTTCGAGATTAAATTATATAAACAAGGCTAACCACATAATCTGTTGATATAGATTATAGCAAAAGTCATGTTCTTATCTGATACATAGATATAGTTTTCACCATATTTTATGACCACAATGTCCCATACCCAGTTTACCCAGTTTTAGGTCTGCTGTGGTGGCACAGACAAAGACACAGCACTATGTGAGTTTAGATCACCTCACCATTTAGGGGTAGTTGTCACCATCACCCTGACTCCTCCACTCCACAAAGTCATGAAGCTGAACCCACATTCTGTGGAAAACACAGTTAGAAGAAGCTAGTGTGGGACTGTAATGCACAGACACTTGAGCTTCTCTCTGTAGTAGGTAGTCACATGACTTATTTCATGCTCACCACCTCTGAGCCAGTAAGCATTTATTTTTTTTTTAATTTTTTTGCGGTACTGGGGATTGAACCCAGGGGCATTCTACCTCCGCGCTACACTCCCGGCCCTATTTTTTTATACTTTATTTTGAAACTGGGTCTCACAAAGTTGCAGAGGGCCTCACTAGGTGAGAGAGAGAGAGAGAGAGAGAGAGAGAGAAAGAGAGCGCTGAGGCTGGTCGTGAACCCGGATCCTCCGGTCTCCGCCTCCCAAAGTACTGGGATTGTAAGCGTGCGCCACCATGCCCGGCTCCAGTAAGCATTTAATTAGATGTCTTCAAACATCAGCCAACAGTCTGTTTTTAAAACACAACATAAGGAGCCTATTTTAGAGTGGAAGCACCAAGAAATTTTAAAAATGTATGTTTTTCTTGCTGTGTAAGAACATCAGAACATTAATAATTTTTGTCAATTCTAGTTGATTGTTCTGATGTCTTTTAAAGTAAGATTCAAACTGATAAAGACATATTTTATCAGGAACTATAATCATATCCAATAATTACATTTTTCTCTAATTTTTATCAAATACAATAACATGTCAGGATGTCAGGGGTCATGAGCTATAATTCTGTATACCTGAATCTACATTTCATGCAATTTAGTAAAGATAAAACATTCAGTGAGAATAATTGGGCTAGGCTCATAAACATAAAAGTTGCACTTATTGTTTGAATCACCACACCTTGCATATGGAAGGCACCGGCAAAACTAAATACCAAGTAGCTTATGTCAGGGAAATGCATCCTTTTCACTTTTTAAGTACAATAGCTGGAACCACAGAAGTGTTGAGCAGCAACTATTTCTGTTGATTTCTCTCTGGCCTCTGTGTGACCTGGTAGTTATTCGAACAGAAGAAAATGGAAAGTTTCAATTCTACCTAGCTAAAGGAAGGCACTCACAGTGAATGTAACTAGACTTTTATTTCAGGGATAAGAACTTGATGTTTCATAAAACTTTGTGATGTGTAGTTACTACAAGCGTTAGAGTGGTTTGAAGAGAAAGTTATTCCTTGTAAAGACAGCTGAGAGAGAGGTCAACAGAATGGATCATTGGAGTTTTTGGCCAAGGAACTCGAAAATGTCCACCTAACCAATCAACTAGGAAGGGGACTGGAAATGAAGCAGTTCATTTGAGGAGACCTCATGTTTTATTTAGCTTTTTCATTGCTGTGACCAAAATCCCTGACAAGCACAAATTAGAGGGAGAAAGGTTTGTTCAGGGCATACAGTTTTAGAGGTTTCAGAGGTCAGTCCACGGTCAGCTGGCTCACAGAGGCAGAATGACTTGGTGGTGGGGCTTCAGGTTCATGGTGGAGGAGGAAAAGCTGAAGCTCATGGCAGCTGGGAAGCAGAGAGAGCAAGAGGAAGGGGCTGGCGATATATATAGTTCCTAAGGACCTGCCCCAATGGCCCACTTTCTCCTGCTATGCCCTGCATCTGAGCCTGGCTGCATTGCTTAACACACAACTTTGGGGAATATTTTAAATCCAAACCATAATACTTCATACCAAAAGAACCAATCTCATTTTACATAGATTTGCTTACTGATGCCTTCCATAGATTAGTTACATGTATACCACTGGAGTGTATTCAGTTCATAAATTGGATGGCCTCTCAAAAGTCTCCTTGGGAAGTAATCATGATAGATATGATAAACAGGTTCAATAAATAGTACTTATTCACTATTTGACCAAGCAGTTATACCATGACGATATGCAATATGTCCATTAGCATCTCTGTGTGTGCTTTGTCAGGAAGTCAGTTGCTCTTGTGGTTTTGCTTTTATTATAGGAAGAACATTTAACATGAGATCTACCCTTTTACACAAAATTTTAAAAGAACAATACAGTATTCTTAACTATAAGCCAATTTCTCTTATTTCTGTTCAGTTTTCCACAGGACTATAACCAGTAGAAAATTAAAGTTTCATAAAATCAGGAAAAACACCTCATCTACGGTTAAATTTGGCAATCAGTAACCTGGGACAAGACCATAAATACAACTGTTGCTCATCAGATGTGGGACATTGTAATGTAAAGCAAAGAGTTCAGCGCCTCACCTGGTAGGCGAGGGAATATGGAACACAGACTCTGAGCTGGGCTGTGCCCCGGCTCTGCCATCTTAGGAGCCGTGCGCCCTGTGCAACTTGACTTTTCTGAGCACTTGTCTATGAAACAGACATAAAGGCAGTACCAACATATAGGGTTGTTTCGGACTCAATGAGAAGGTGAAGAATATTAACGTATATTTATATGTTTGCATACATTTTTATACTTTTATATTATATAAATAGGTTATTAGCATATTTTATGTGTTAAGTATATGTTAATATATATTAATATGCTTATATAAACATATATACTTATATGTTTAGATAAATACATGTTAATCTATATGTTTATATAAATGTTATTAGCATATGTTTACATGTTTAAATATATGCTAATATAAATAAATATTTTTCTATCCCATGAAGGATAGTGTATGAGTAAAGCAGGCTAGGTTTTCTGTGATGACAACCTCCAGCCCTCACACACCTCCTTCATGTTAAGTTCTCTGCAGACAATTCTGTGAGGAGCCGTCTTCCATTGTTGGTTCACCATTTCGGACTCTTAAGATGCCTCCGTGTCTGCATGCCTTCACAGCCCCCTAGCAGGAGAACAGGGACTGGAGAATCAAGCACCTATGGTTGACATTTCTATCCACATCCGTCAGTGTCTCTTTGACTTTCATTGTATTGGTCAGACCAGTTGGATGGCCACAGATAAGTTCAAGGGGTCTGGGAAGTGTAATATTCTGTGAATTTGGAAACAGAAGAGAAACATTTCAGTGACCATTAGTAATGTCTACCACAGTTTGTTTTTACTTTGCTGTGGTTCCTAGGGTTATTCAAGGTAATACATAAAGGGAAAGACTAGGGAGTTAGTTGGAAGATTTGTCCATGACTGTGAAAGCGTACTTTACCCTTATAAAAGACCTACAGCAGACAAGGTAGTTTTGCCTGCCCTTTCCAGTATTGTACAATAAATTATAACAGAGAGAAATGATTGATGGGCAGATGGGAGAAAAGAGACCATCAACTCCTAAAAAGTTAAAGAAGCATTTATGTGTGTTTCATACACACCCATATACTCGTGTAAGTATATCTAACACGTGTGCACGTATATACCTACGTGGATCTACATATGCTGCACAAATAAATTGGGTTTTATTTTATAGTGTCTGGTCTTAGTATCTGACCTTGTCCTCATAAATCACAGGCATCTGGAAGCACTCTAAGTTAAGGACAAACAAATCTGCGCAGCATTCATGGTGACCAGCGTTGTTATGACAAACACAGCGGCTTTTTATAAAAACAGAGCAATAGTCATAGGTCAGCTCAAGTTAATGTCATCCTTACTTTGGCTTATTTGTCAAAGATAACATGCAATGGCCGGTTTGGTCCATATGAAACCTCCTTTGTTGACAGGAAGTCCTGTATTCATCCATGCCAGTGTGCTTTTTACAGGCACCGGGACTGATTTACTCCTGGCATCAGGCATGACATACAAATACGAGAAGACACACTGGAGAAAGACCATACGACGTAAGCTCAGTCTAATTCCTGGCTTGTGAACTGTAGGCAGATTTCACCTGTCATTCCCACACAATTGAGATGGGAGTCCCAGCTTGAGCAAATGAGAATTCTGTACTTTTACAACACAAGTTAGGAATGCGACAGAATTGTTCCAAGATCTACATTTAAGGGCATGGACTCAAATTCCAGAAAAATAAAAAAAAAAGAGCAGTTTCGGGAAGAGATAAGAAGAAACTTTGGACATGCTGTCAGGTATGAAGTCACATTTCTCTACTAAAGTACAGAGCAATGGAAAGAATGAAAGAAGGTAACGGAATATGTAATCTCCATCAGAAAAAATTCTAACAGAGACAGTTAAATACAAAGAGATGTTTGATATTCAGAAACTCAGTTATCTTAAACTGAATAAATTAAACATCATTATGACTTGTCCTGATTTTGTCCTAAGTAGACAAAGGATAAAATGAGATACACTGTGGACCCTTCATTAAAATATTACAGATTCTACTAAATATCAGTACAGACACCTTCTGTTATGCACTCAATTTCCTCTCCATATTACTCTCTACTCTTCCACACTGTCCCACCCACACAGATTTATTTTATTTGCCTAACCTTGCCTCATTTCTTCCCTTCTCTAGCCTTCCTTTGATGCTGTATACTTTGCAAACTCACCTTTCTCCTTCTGAGTTTTATTCCTTTTGTAAAGTAATAATAGCTACCACTTATTGGCCACTTACCAAGCATTCAAAGGTTTACCCAGTTAATATTCATAACAACATCATGAGGTAAACATTTTATTTTATCCACTTTACAGATGAGGAAGTTAATGTTTATGGAGTTAAATAGCTTGCCTAAAATAGTATAGCAACTAAATTGCAGAACTGATATTTGAACCCATCTCTGTCAAATTACAGAGTTCCTAATTTTTACCACTGTGCATAAAGACTATCTTCCTGCTATGGTATGCCTACAAATTAAATTAACCAGACACATGTCCTGTGCACATATTAAGTGCAAGACACCACTTATGTTTTGGATTTGAAATGTCACCCAATGACCATATGCTAAAAGACCTGGTTACCAGCCTGTGGTGCTATTGGAAGGTAGTGCAACCTTTAGGAGGTGGAGCCTAGTGGAAGGAATTGAGGTAACTGGGGAGCATCCTTAAAGGAGATCTTGGGACCTGGCCACTTCTTTCTCTCTTTGCGTCCTGGCCATCATGAGGCGAGCAGCTCTCCTCTGCCACACACTTCTACCATAATGTACCCCCTTGCCACAGGACCAAAAGCAATGGGACCAAGCAACTGTGGCCTGAGACCTCCGAAACCATGAGCCAGAATAAATATTTCCTCTGCTAAATTATCTTGGGTATTTTGTCACAGTAATGGAAAGCTAACTAATACCATTCTAGCATCAGAGGCAAAAGTGGTACATGAAAGAAGAGTTATTGTGTGTCTGTCTGTCTGTCAGGAGACAGAGACCTTACCAGTTACTTTAGCAGCTAGAATGTCATATGCAGAATGTACAGAAAGTCAACCAGTTATTGAAGAACTGAAAAAACATGAAAAAATTCAGGTATCATAAAGGCCACAGGACACAGCTTCTACCCTGAGATGGAAGGGACAGTGAAAGGGTGGGATTTCCAAATTGGAGATGGAAACCCACAGTACTGAAACTCAGGTCCCTGAGAAGAGGGCAGGCTGTGCACATTAGTGTCTCTCAGCTCAGAGGAAGGCCGTATGGATAGGGGGCCAGGCCGATGAGGAAGGAGTGCTGGCTGGCTGGGGCAGGGGTCTCTAAGAGAGCATACTGTTGGCTTGTAAGTCAGAAGACTGCAAACTGGAATCAAGAGCTCCTACCAGGATGACCTGGAACATCTGGGATGCATAAGTATTGCTAGGATGATGCTAGGGAGAAGAGGAAACCAACCAGAAGTGCTCCTTTTTCTAATCTTCCATCTCCCTCTCCTTTCCCTGTTGGTTGAACCTAAAAGAAAGTCAGCAGGATGAAGCAAACATGTGATTCTGGAGTCTCAGCCCTCGTATCACGTAGCAGAAGATACAAGGGCAAGTTTGAAACTGAGAGGCAGCAGCTGATTAATCAGCAGCTTACAATCTAGTGGAATCACTTTTGCAAACTATTATGGGAGGTATCACATAGTCTCACGATCACAGAAAATTTAAAATATGGAAAGGTATGACTGCATCCTACAAACTCTACTGCATAAGAAATACTGCACATATTGTCTTTAAATAAATTTAAATCCAATTCTGAGTTGAGTTGCAGTTGTTACCATGGCTCTTCCATTTCCCAGGGTTTTGCAAATGTCCTTTGTCACGCTGCAGCAGAGGAAAGCTTGTGCCGGTTATTCCTGAGGGGCCCATTTTCCCCCTTCCCCCCTTCCTCTGAAGACACCAGCGCCATTTCTTCAAAGAAGTTAGGTCTTTACAAAAGGCAGGGGGAAAAGGTAGCATGGTGGCATACACCTGTAATCCCAGGACTTGGAAGACTGAGACAGAAGGATCGCAGGTTTGCAGCCAGTCTCAGCAACTTAGTGAGACCCTGTTTCAAAATAAAAAATAAAATAGAGCTGGAACTATAGCTCAGAGGTAGAATGCCCCTGGGCTCAATCCCCAGTACTACAAACAAAGGCAGGAAAAAATAGATGTTACATGTCATTTTTTCTTTGAGTTCTACAGAAAATACCTCAAAGCATGAAAATGCAAAGGGTTATTTACCTGCTTGGAAAAAAGAAAGCACAGGAAAAGCAAACAAAAATTAATATTTCAATATACTCACTTGCCACACAAATATTATACTTGCATAAGCTCCCAAACTTATTTGACTCACTGCCCCTTTTCAGAAAAAAAAGATTACTCAGTAACCCCCAAAATCTACCTTCCTTAAGTGAACGAACACAAGGATGCAGTGACGAATTTGTGTTCTTTTATGTATCTATACTTCCAGCGCCCTCCAGGGGGCGGTATCACCCACTTTGGGGACCTATGGTAGAACAATTTAATAATATTCAAAGAAATGTAACTGAAAAAAATGGCAAATGTGCCAAAGTACACTGTACAAAGCACTTTGTACCACCTGGGAGCTGCCCTGAGTATTTCAGTCCCCAAGGGATAGGTACTGAATCTAGAATGTTCCACCTGCTATGCCATGGAAAAAAGACCATATGAGAGAATGTTCTTTGTGATCTCAGTTCAAGTGATGTGATTTACCCATTAAATTGTAAATACTACTGAGAAAAGAGAAGAAGTTATCTTTTGTTTTAATCATTATGTTACTAATATAAACCACTAGTTTCAGGAAGGGGTACATTCTCAAAACACAGTATTATTGGCATCCATGAAAATATTTCCAATTCTTTGCTGTTTTCCTCAGTGTGGAACAAAGCACTACTTAATTTTCAGTGCGAGTTTCAAGGTCCTTGGAGATAATGAACATATTTTTTAATGTATATATTAAAAGTTATTTCTTGGGAGGCTGAGACTGGAAGATCCGGGTTCGCGGCCAGCCTCAGCTACTTAGTGAGGCCTCCACAACTTAGTGAGACCCTGTTTCAAAATAAAGAATAAAAAACAGGGCTGGGGGTGTAGCTTGGAGGTAGAATGTCCCTGGGTTCAATCCCCGGTACCGAAAAAAAAAAGTTATTTGTCAGCATGATTTGCACTCCTGAGGTCCTGGGGAAACTGCAGAGTTTGGGCGAGTGGGAGAGTGTGGTCTCCAGTGTCTGTATTTAGGAAAGGCTTTGGGAAAGGAGGCTTGTGTTCTGCAAACACAGTGCTGGGGACACCTATTACAGGTAGGTGTGTGAGGACTTCTAGTGGTGCTGTGAACACCAAGAAATGCCTTTGGAAGGGACTTCCCGTGGCTCGCATCTCTGACACGGTGGCCTCGTTGTTCAGTGAATGCTAAAGCATTCATACTTTGGGTTTGGTCTCTGCTGGAGATGAATTTTAGTAACTGCTGCACCCCAGGCATAACTGGACATAATAATAATAAAAAAGGTTACACTGCAGTGCTGGGAAATAGAACCAAATGTCATTATCAGAAACAAAACCACAATCTGGATGCTTCAGGTCTTTTTAGCACATCCCAAACAAAAGCGAGATAGCAGTCCAGGTAAGCTGTTCTTTTCTGCTTTTTTTTTTTATATTTTGAACCTTCTCTCCAAAATGTAATAACAAATCTTAATAACCAAGTTGACTACACTCTGCCTATTTTGTCATTATTGAGATTTGAAAGCTACTTCATCTACTACAGGTGTTACTTAGACAACCTCCCAAGATGGACAGTCATAAAAAAGAGATACCCATGAAATTGTTTTTCTTCAGTTTATCACAACATAACAGAGTACATTACCACTCAAAGTCTCAGACTAGTATCTTAGTGTTTGTAAGCAGTCCAAAAGAAAAATAGTGAACTTTCAAGACTTCTCACATACAAATAAATTTTATTCAGTCTTTTTGACAATGAGCAAATGCATAATAATAAGCTACCTTTGAATCCTGTCTTCACCAACTTTTTCTTTCCAATACAAGAGCAGCACTCTTTCTAATAAAGTTTCTCCCTCCTACCAGTCCTCAGTGGCACCCAGGAAAAATAATAAATTAAAGTGTGTACCCATGAATCACTAAGATTTTTTCCAACCTCTCTGAAGCAAAGAGATTTATGTGATGAAACCAATAGCTTTTTTGCAACCTTACACTGTGCATTGTCTGCACAATAAGATATGTCTTCCTCTCCTCTTCCATGTGAGCTAATCTCCAAAGGTCAAAAAAGCTAAATCCAAATATAATGACATGCAGTAACATCTCTACTGCCAAGAGACCACTAGCCAACTGTAATGCGATGCATTCATTAATGCACAGTAGCATTTCTCAGAGCATTTATTATACTCCTGTGCATAGACTCCACACAGCTTATGTTTGCTGCAAAGAATAAGCTTTTCTAAACTAAAAGAAAAATGGAAGTGTTAATTATCATCACCATCATCATCATCATCATCATCAGGCTAGATTGGACTTTGTTGGGGATTTTAGGCTTAGGTAAGAAATGTTAGAAGAAATTATCCAATAGATGACATCATTTTAATCCTAGAGCCAACTCCTGTGCATAGATAAAAATATTTATTCCCATGAAAAGTAGATATTACCTTACATAAAACTCTAAATTGAATTCCCAATAGTGCTATTAGTCTAGGTGCTCATTAACCTGTAGGAGCTCAGAAATCCCTAGCACTGAAAGTCTGTTTTGGTCATTGCATGGTCACTGGGAACAGCTTAAGAACAATGCTGGAGTCCACTCCCAAAGCATTAAGAAGAGTGAAGAGAGGTTGTTCTTGATGTTGTTATTTTTCCCCTCTTCTGAAACCAGCAATTTTTCTTATTCTTTGTGTAATCCAACCTCTTCAGAGAGACTGAGCTCTAGCAGCTAAGTTCTCCTGAAGATTAAAATTAACTGTAATCACCTTTGTATAGTATGTGATTTGAAATTTCATATTGGCACAATGCAGATGGAAAACCTTCTTCTTTCCTTCCCTTTTAATAGCATAGACCAAATAAAAATGAAAAACAACCCATTTCCCTTTCTAGTGGGCACTCGTTAATAACAGGATGAAGATCTCAGCCTTCCTGGCTGCAGCGGCTACCACGCCTACCTAATTTAACAGCACCAAAAAGCTCTAGTAGTTGCACTCACAGATAACACTTTAAAGTGTAGCTCTGGGTGAGAAATAACCTGACATCAAGGCCTCTCAAGAAAAACACACTCATTAGACATGAAAACAACAAGAGAGAAAAGTTCAAGTTTGCCCTGGAAAGTAGCATGAAGGGTCAAGATTCCGAGGTCACACTAAATCCTAGAAAGCCAAGCACAACTTTCTATCTTTGATAAAGCTGCTTTGGTGTGAAGGAGTTGAACACTGAAGGAATTATGTTACATTTAACCCAGATCACAGGTTATGGTCTCCACTGAACGTTCATACTTAAGTTAAGACCTCTCGAGTCCCCCGAGGAGAAATGAAAATGGTGCTATCTGCTAATGATGTGATGTTCAATCCTGCTAGGCAGGAAATAGCTCATGCAGAAAACCTTCCTCTAAGGAGAAAAGGAAGCCATTTAAATAACTCTGAGCTTCTTCGGCATCAGACACAGAGTGAGATGAGTGAATTTACTATTCGCTGTGGAGGAAGGAGCTACAGTGAGAGCCAAGGATCCCAGTTTTCATACTGCCAGCTCCATCACATACATCCAAGAGCAATCGACTCACTTCACTTATTTTGATTTCCTATTATTCAATCCTCAAATGCATGATACTCTTGTAGTTCTCAAGTCACTTGGCCCTCCTGAAACGCTTATGTAGCATATTCTGACCATTATTAAGTCTCTCAATAGTAAATACAAAATCTAGATATGAAACTCTTTTTTGCTAGGCTGGAACTACATGTCTCAGGTCTCCCTTCTCTGTATAGATCAGGTTGAGGTTGGTCACAAGAGAAGTTTGCATCAGAGAGGGAGGTAGGGGTGTAGCAGCAGCCTTAGGCCCAGTAGGAGCTCACACACACTGCTGCTGATTTGACGGCTCGCCTTGTTGCATTAAGGAGCAGCAAGTGGGGCTTCCAGCCCTTTGACTCCCAGCTAATCTTCTCTTTCAGTTTTTCCAGGCATGTATGCAGCTCAGAAGCAATGGGATCCAGATCCTCCTATATAGATCTAGGCATTATCAAGGTTAGATGTAGGGAAAGCCTAACTCAGGTCCTGGTTGGTCCTTGTGGAGTCAACTCGTACCTGCAGGTTCCAGTGCATCCCTGCTGTACACCCAGCTTTCTTTCCACTGCCTGTCCTTCTGACTCAGTGATTACAACCTGCCCCAGCTGAAGAAGCAAAAGCTTTCCTTAGACTACTTTCCCTTCATGGTCCCTGATCAGTAACTTTTCTTTAATCTTTCAACTGTCTGCTTCAGACTTATTTCCATAGCTTTTCTTATAGAATTATAACATCTGATTTCTATAAGAAATCACTTATTCAATGTCTTTTATTCCCTTATCAAACACATCTCAAAACTTTGTGGATCAGGAATTTGAGAAGACCACAACAGGGTGGTTCTCCTGTCCCCAGGTGTTTCCTGGGTCACCAGCTGGTACTCTGCTGCTACTTGACTATCTCGAGACTCCACTGTTGCTTTAATCACATGTGCAGTGTTGGGCAGAGACATCTGAGAGCTGGCTGCGCCTGGCCCCTCTACCTCTTGTGTAGTGTTTCCCACAAGATGTTTGAACTTCTTACAAAGAGGCTGTTTCAGTCTGCATTCTTACCACTGTGACACAAAATACCTTATGACCACAACTTGGAGGAAGGAAGATTTATTTGCTTATGGTTCTGAAGATTTCAATCCATGTATATATAGTTCGTTTTATGCTGGCTGCCAAGCAGGAGCTGGAGCTAAAGGTCCTTAGAGCAAGGGAAGGGGTGGGGGATCCAATGTAGTCTTTAAGGCCACAGCCCCAGGGACTCACCTTGAAGCATGGCTGCCTCCAGAGCATGAGGTCCAAGAGACATTTTCTTTCAAACCATTACAGAGGCTTGGCATTCTAAAAGAGCAGGAAATTGCCAGTCTTTTAAAGATTAGCCTGGAACTGGCATAACATTGCTTCCACTGTATCTGATGGTCAAAGTGGGACAAACAATTCACATTAAGGGGACAAGAAGGAAACCCAACCACTCAGAGTATTTTTAATTGTCGTACTCCACTACAAAACCAAGGAGACATATGTTGAAGTGCTAAAGCTAGTGGGGTTACACATCTGAACTTTCCTAGTATTTCCTCCTCAGTGCTTACAGTGCCATTCTCTGTGTTTATTAACTTACCTACTCATTTTCAGTTATCTTATGTGATACCTTGAGAATGCCAAGTCCTTTCATTTGACCATCTTCTGCTTCCCAAATATAATTATAGCTCTTGTGTATAGCACTGGTTTCTCTCCTGCACCTACCCCTCTTTTCAAAACCTTTGGCCTCTGGGAAATTTACAGGTAGGAGACCTGATCTGTGGGAGGCTTGGGGGGTCAAACGGGGGAGAGCCCCAGTGGCTGAGCAGCTGGAAGAAAAGTGTAGTATGGATCTCTGAATATAGTGAATGTCCTAGGTTGGTAACTGACCCACAGAGAACATGCCAAAGGCTCCCACTCACACCATTCATCTCAGGTTCCTTGTGTAGCGACCAAACATGTAGAAACAGACAGTTCTCCACGTGGTATTAAATTAATATTCACCATGAGTTTAATATTAAAAGCACTGGTAAGAAGCTTCTTTTTAGAAAACTTTTGACTTTGAAATAATTTTGGTCTTGCATAGAAGTTGCAAAAGACACCACGAATTGTTCCAGTGTGTCCTCACCAAGACTCCCTGTGGGAGTCTGAGACTGGAGGATCATAAGTTTGAGGCCAGCCTCAGTAAAGTTCTTGGCAACTTATTGAGATCCTGTTTCAAAATAAAAAATAAAATAGGGCTCGGGGACATTGCTCAGAGGTAGAACACCCTTAGGTGCAATCCCCAGTACAAAAAAGAAGAGAAGAGAAGAGAAGAGAAGAGAAGAGAAGAGAAGAGAAGAGAAGAGAAGAGAAGGGAAGGGAAGGGAAGGGAAGGGAAGGGAAGGGAAGGGAAAGAAAAGAAGGAGAAAGAAAGACAGAAAGAAAGACAGACAGGCAGAAAGAAAGAAAGAAAGAAAGAAAGAAAGAAAGAAAGAAAGAAAGAAAGAAAGAAAGAAAGAATTTGTCTAGCATGCACAAGGCCCTGGTTTGATCCTCAGTACTCTGCACATACACATTTTTTAATTGGGTGCATTGTAATTTTACATCATATTGAGGTACAGAGTGTCAGAAAAATATATACACACAACTCTTGGTGCCCTCCCCTCTGGGTCCATCCCCCTCCCTCACCCTCACCCTCACCCTGCAAATATTTGAGATTGGAATTGGCAATTTTGTATACATTCATAGCATTATTTCTACTATTGCATTCTTTATGATTTCACCCCTCCCTTCCTTAATCCCCCTCAGTCACTCCCCTGGAGTCTCTGCTCATCTATCTGATATTGCCCTTATTTCCGAATATCTCTCTAGCTTCCACATATAAGAGGGAACATACTCGTCCCTTGGAAGTGGCTATACTCAGTATAATATTCTAGAGTTCCATCCATTTTCCTGCAAATGGTGTGATTTTGTCCTCCTTTATGACTGAGTAAAATTCCATTGTGTTGTATATACCAAAGTTTTGTGATCCATCCATCCATTGACAGACACCTAGACTGGTTCCATAATTTAGCTATTGTAAATTGTGCTGCTATGAACATGGACATGCAAGTATCATTGTAATAATCTGATTTCATTTCCTTTGGGAAGATGCCCCGGAGCGCTATCACTGGGTCATATGATAGTTCCGTTCCCAATCTTCTGAGAAACCTCCACACTTAACTCCATAGTGGCTGTAGTAGTTTAGAGTCCCACCAACAGTGTAATAGGGTTCCTATTTCCACACATCCTCACCAGTATTTATTTTTATTTGTGTTCTTGATGACTTCCATCCTAACTGGAGTGAGATGGAATCTCAGTGTAATTTTGCATTTCCCTGATTGCTAAATATGATGAACATTTTTCATATATTTGTTGGCCATTTCTTCTTTTGAAAAGAGTCTATTCATTGTGATTGCCCATTTTTATTGGGTTTTGTATTGTTAGCTTTTTATGCTCTTTATATATTCTAAATATTAGACCTTTTTAGAAGGGTAGGTGGTGAAGATCTTCTCTCACTCTGTTTGCTCTCTGTAGAATTTTCATGGTTTCCTTTGTTGCCAGAAGCTTTTTAATTTAATGCTATCCTATTCATTAATTTTTATTCTAATCTCCTGAGCTCACACATTTTTAAAATGTACATATAGTAAGCCAGACATGGTGGCACAAGCCTGTAATCCCAGCTACTGGCTGGGCTGAGGCAGGAGGATTGCAAGTTGGAAACCATGTGGGCAATTTAGCAAGACCATCTCTGAAAATAAACAGGGCTGGAGATATAGCTCAGTGGTACAGAACCCCTGGGTTCAATCTCTAGCACCACAAAAGAAAAGAATGAAGAAAAAGAAAAAAAAAAAAGGAAAGGGTGAGTACATCAACCCACTCCCTTCTGGATTCCAGGGTTTCTGATGAGAAACTCAGTGAGGACCTTATGGGGAAATGATGATGAAAGCGCCCTTCCTCCAGGCCCCGTAGATGTTAACAATGTGCCCTATGGTGTCTTAGGGAGCAGATCATTTTGTTATAGTATCACCATGTGAGTGAAATGCTACTATCCTTTTGACATCAATCATTCCAAGCTGAAAGAAAAAGGAATTTGATCCAGGCATGGTGGTGCACACCTATAATCACAGTACTTGGGAGGCTGGGAAAGAAGGATTGCAGGTTTGAGGGCAGCCTCAGCAACTTATAGAGGGCCTCAGCTACTTAACAAGACCCTGTTTCAAGATAAAAAATAAAATTGGGTTGGGGGTGGAGCTCACAGGTCGAATACCCTTGAGTTCAATCCCTAGAACCAAAAAAAAAAAAAGAGAGAGAGAAAGAAAGAAATTGATCCCTTGCGTGTAGATATGATGGGTCTTTATTACAGAGTTTCAAACTCAAAGTAAAAAGGCCATTGAAGAATCCTACAAATTTTAATTTCTAAACAAGTAAACATCAGTCTCCATAATCCACTGAAGCAAAAAATATTCCAGAATCCTTATTCTTATTAAAGAGGAAAAGGTCCTGGAGGCCCAAGAGTGAGACAACCACAGTGAGCCATGCCCAGCCATGACCAGGCAATTTCTTCATGTGACCTTACAAGAAGCCACTGAAAATGAGTCTTAAGCACGGACTATATAAGGCCCTGGCTGTGGCTGGTTTTTTGTCCATAAGTACAGGGAGCTCTTGGTTGGTGACCTGTCGGACTCACAATTGGCTTGTTTTAATCATTTGGTGGATTTGGATCTGAGTTGTTGGTTTGGGATTTTGGCTTAGTTATTTTGAGTGTGTGTTTTGTTTGTTTAGGTTTGTTATTTTTGTACTTTTTCTTGTTGGTTTGTTGTTGTTTTGTTTTGTAGCTAGCATCATTAGTCGCTGTTGCAGCTTTCGCTATACAGTGCTAGGAGAGAGTGTAGTGAGGCGAGGCCAGGCATCTCGGCCAGCTCTCCCTGTGAGGACGCCCTCAAGGGCCGTTATAGAATCCTGAGGGACATCAGTGAGGGCACCTTTGCCCAGGTCAAATTGGCCCACCATATCCTCACCAGGACAGAAGTGGCCATAAAAGTCCTTCTAAATGAAATGTATATATTGAGGACTGTGCAGCACCCAAATGTGGTCCAGCTGTTTCAGACTGTAGATACCACCGACTATGTCTATCTACACATGATGGAGCACAGGTAGGGAGGACACTGGCTCACTGGCAGTGGGAGGAGAGAGCCTAGCAGCTGTTCAAGCAGGTCCTGTGCACAGTGTGCTACTGCCATGAGGAGGGCACTGCACTCAGGGACCTGAAGCTGGGGAACATCCTGTGGACCAGGAAGGTAACATCAAAGTTACAGACTTTGGGGTGAGCCACAGTGGCACCACTGGGCAGAAGATGAAGGCGTTTGGTGGTAGTCTCCAGTTCCACATCCTTGAGCTGTACCAGGGGAAACCATATGGTTCCAAGGTAGACATCTGGGGCCAGGGTGCCCGCCTCTAATTTATACTAACAAACTGCCCCCCCCTTTAACGACACCACCTTTGAGCCGCTGAAGGAGCCAGTCAGGCAGGGAAGGTATGAGAGGCCCTCTCACTTTTCCCCTAATGTGCAAAGCATCATCGATCTATTGTTGACTGTGGACCCGACCCAGAAGCCCATGACCAACCAAATCCTGGGGCACCTGGGGCTGAACCAGGTTGAGGAGTATTCACCAACTCCTCGCCAGCCACTCCCCAAACACCCAAACCCACCATCATGAGAGTCATGGCTTACACCAGATTTAACTGTGTTGAACAGAACATTTGACAATGCTGTGGCCACATACTTGATTATCCAACACGGGGCGAGCTGGGGGGCAGGGTTCTCATTCTAGGTTAGGCCCGAGCATTGGGGCGTCGGGCTGTCTCCACCCCTGGATGATCCTTCTGTCTTCACTGTCTCTGAAAGAACAGACTGAGCGAGCCTGCCCTTTGCATCTCCCCGTTCTTGCCCAGGCTGGCTGAGGTGGACATGCAGTCCAAGCAGAAGGTGAGCAAAACAGCCTGCCTGCCATTGCCCTGTGCAGCCTGCAGGAGAATAGAGACAGCCGGCCTGCCATTCCCCTTAGCAGCATCGAGGAGAGTACAGAAAGCCTGCCTGCCATTCTCCCTCCTAGCCTGGGACAGAGGATCCCCACTCGCAACAGGACCTCCCAGTATGATCCTGAGGCCCCCAGGCCAGCTCCTACATGAGGAACAGCAGTGCAGGGGAGACTGAGAGCAGAAGGTCCTCCCAGGGACCAGTGGCAGAAAAAGATGCCCCCTCCACCCAGAAACCCCAATGTGAGCCTGCAGCCTGTACCCAGGACAACAGTCAGGGCTGGAAGGGGCAACCAGGAGAATTGTGACCTATATCATTCAAACATGCTGCTGCTGCCTGCTGGACCCAAAGATCCACCCTGGACCCAACCATGTGTCTCCTGTGAAAGGGAGCAGAGGTGCTAAGCATTATTTAATGTCAAAGTGACTCCAGTGAAAGGGGAGCAGAGGTGCCCAGGATTATTTAACATCAAAGTGTCTTCAAGGAAAGCAGACCGCTAAGACAGAAAATTGGTCCAGGGTCCTTGGACCCTGACATT
The DNA here is from genome assembly GCA_004027185.1 of Glis glis. Lineage (NCBI taxonomy): Eukaryota > Metazoa > Chordata > Mammalia > Rodentia > Gliridae > Glis > Glis glis. The sequence continues at coordinate 61,191 of PVJS01000028.1, forward strand.
GGCCAGCGTGGACTCAGACAGCCGCAGAAGGGACTCACACTCTGCCTGGGGCTTCTCCACAGGGATATCAGTCACGAGGCCATCTGGAGCCTCCTAAAGATAGGGGGCCCCTCCGCCCCACCTGGGAGAAACCTCAGACTTTTTCCTGGGAAACTGCCCCCTGACCTGAGATGGTTCCTAATAAATTTCTGTTTCTTATGAATCTTAAAATAAAATTGATGATCCTAAAAGATAATCACAGATTTAAAAAAAAAAGCTTAAGTGAGAGATACATAGAAGAAGCATAAAGGGGAGAGAGGAGAAATAATTATGTCCATGTAGCAGAAGATTCAATAATGTAACAATGTCACTTTTTCTAAAATTATACTAAAAATTGAGCGCATGTCACATCATTTATCAATGAGATGCTTCATGAAATTTGATGTTTACCTTAAATGGATTTAGAATTAAAAATGGCCAGAAATAACCAAGACATTCATCAATCAGATCAAGGTGAGACAATTCCTCTTCCTAAACATGATGATTGTTTTAATTATTAGGGTTAAGATAAACACCAGACATATAAAGAACAGTGCACCAGAATATAGAGCCCCGAAATAGACCCATGCATACATTGAAATATGACATATGATTAATCAGAGTGGGAAGGATAAATCATTTGATAAATGGAACTGGGGAAAGAATTTGTATTCCAAAATTACATTTGACATGAAGGGGGAAAGCAACAATTTCTAAACTTTTAGAAGAAATATAAAATATCATTATGACCTAAAGGTTAAAAATAATTTTTAAACAAAGTACATGAGATGTGAGCCATGAAATAAATGACTGATTAGATACATTAAAACTATGAACCTCTTTCTCAACATACACCACCAAGAAAGTGAAAATGGAAGCTACGAAATCCTATAAAACCAATAAAATGCCAATCTGATTTTTAAAATGATCAAAACATACGAGTTAATATGGGTAAATAGAAATATGCATATACTGCTGATAGAAACATTAATTAACAAAAACTGGAAAACTAAGGGAACAAACCCCTGTGTATAAGTGGAAATGGATAACTTGTGGTAAATTGTGGGGAAAATGTCTAAGTGGAGATGGATAAATTGTAGACTCATACAGTGGTGTGTTCCTCAGCACTGAAAATGAATGCATTAGAGCTGTGGGCCTCAATATGAATGAATATCAGACGTAAAATGTTGAATATAAAAGCAAATTTAAGAGTAACCCATACACGTTATAAATTTCAAAGTATTATATTTCTTGATTTATGTTTAAAATGAATTGTAGAGCCAGGTATGGTGGCGCACACTTGTAATCCCAGTACTTGGGAGGCTGAGACAGGAGGATCCGATTTCGCGGTCAGCCTCAGCTACTTAGTGAGGCCCTCTGCAACTTAGTGAGACTGCTTCAAAATAAAGAATAAAAAATAGGGCTGGGGGTGTAACCCGGAGGTCGAATGCCCCTAGGTTCAATCCCAGTACCGCAAAAAAAAATAAATAAATAAAATAAATTGTAACTCTAAGAAAACAGTGAGTCAATCCTAAATGTGAAAACCAGAATAGCAGTCCACAGGTATTTATAGGAACACGAAGGAGGGACACCTGGCTCACTGGGGGCGTGGGAAGAAAGGGCAAAAACTTGATGTAAAGAATTCTGGAGAACAATGACTGTGGAGGTGAGTTAAGGGTGGAGGGAGAAGGGGAGAAAGCAGGACAAACAGAGGGGATGCGAGAAAGAAAAGCGACCATTCAGAAGAGTGCTGCGAGTTACGCCCGGCTGCAGTGACAGGTGGGCGTAGAGGGGGAATGTGTATCAAGGTATGCTTACAAAGGTATATGACATAGAAAGATATATAAATGCAATTTTATTATAAATTTTATTTTGATGAATGATGTGTAGTCCATTGTTTGCAAATAGTAATAAAATACAAAGTACTATTTATAGTAAATTCCACATAACCAATTGAAAGCCTCAAAAAGGTTTTTTATTGATCTGTGCTTTTTGGCTCAGGGGCGTTCTACCTCTGAGCCACACCCCCAGCCCTATTTTACTTTTTATTTTGAAACAGAGTCTTGCTAAGTAGCTGAGGCTGGCCTCAAACCTGTGATCCTCCTGTCTCAGTCTCCTAAGTACTGGGATCATAGGCATGTGCTACCATGCCCAGCTTATTTCTCATTTTTGAGGAACCTACATGACCTACTTTTAACTAATTTCTCACCCTTATACAAATAATATTTACTCACCTAAAACCTCTCTCAGCTTTAGCACTACCCTATTTTAGAGCTCCATTCTTCGGTGATGTAAGCAACTTTGTTGTTGATTGGATAATCAATTTTGAATACTGGAAGGATATTCCCTTGAGTGCAGTGCTGTCCACTATGTAATGACTAGAGGCATAATGTACTTTCAATTTTCATCTGCATTATTCATATTTTCTCGATCACTTTCTTAAAACAATAAATCTAGGTCTGATTTGCAGCATTAGCCTAGGATCAGAGCGCACCAATCAACTATTTCAAGTTAACAATGTAAAGTTCTCAATGTGAATTTGCAGAGAAACATGAAGTAACACACCATCATCCGGTATTTCCCCACACAGACACATTGGAAAAAAAATAATCTCAAGTGCATAATTAAGAAAAAGTGTATAGTAGAATAATTAAAAAGCAGCCTGGCACAGTGGTGCACACCTATGATCCCAGCACTTGAGAGGCTGAGACAGGAGGATGATAGGTTCCAGGCCAGCATGCAAGACTCTTACACCAACTTAGCAAGAGAGACCCTGTTTCCAAGTAAAAAATAAATAAAAAGGGCTGGAGTGTAGCACAGAGACAGAACACCCCTGGGTTTAATCCCCAGTACCACACAGAAAAGAAAGAAAGAAGGAAGGAAGGAAGGAAGGAAGGAAGGAAGGAAGGAAGGAAGGAAGGAAAGAAGGGGAGGGAAAGAAAGAGTGATGAGTTTTCAATACTTATCTTTAATTTTAAAACTGCAGGTAATTTTTAAAAGGTTAATTTTTAGTAGGTTTTAAATACTTTTTAAATAGTAGGTTAAAGCCAGGTATGGTTGTGAATGCTTATAATTCCAGTACTTGGGAGGCTGAGATAGGAAGATTGTAGGTTTGAGGCCAGCCTGAGTAACTTGGTGAGACCCTTATCAATTTAGCAAGGCACTGCTTCAAAATAAAAACTGAAATAGGGCCAAGGTATAGCTCAGGTATAGAACACCCCTGGGTTCAATCCCCAAAACCAAAGGAAAAAAAGAGTAGATTAATATACTTTAATTTTAAATAATGGCTGTGTTTAACAATTGACTTTCAAAATTCCTGAAAATTGAACAACTGGCTGTTGTGAACTGGTGCTGGCCCCAGCCCTCTTCTTGGTGGATGGGTTGATATCCCGGGGCAGGAACAGACACAGACACACTGTGGCAGAGCTTGCAGATGCCCACTAGGAAATCCAGCATGCTTCAGTTTCCTTGCAGAGGGGTATGGCTCTTTGCCCTGAGTTAGATTAACAGCGTGTGAGTGGAAATAATGTGCATCCCTTCCAGACTTGGCCAAGGACCCCCACACCCACCTGTTCCCTACATGAGCTCAGGGCTAACTTTCGCCATATGCTATCTAAATGGATGAGACTTAGCAGGTCCAGAAGACAGAGACACGAGAAGGAAGGAGCCTGCTTAATAGTTGTGAAGGGCAGACTTCCCTCCCACTGATCCTTCCACCCACTGACCCAGCTCTATGTTAAGAACAGGGTTGATGTAAGAAAAAAATATTACTTTATCAAGTTACTGAGAATTCAGAACTTAGCTGTTGTAGCAACTACTGTTTTCTAGCCTCAACAAATACAAAATCAATGCAAGGTTTTGTGTTGTGGTTTGTTTTGTTTTGCAGTAGGATTCTCAGCTACACTTTGTGTCTAGCTTCTTTGCTTAACTATCTTACCTTCAGGCTCAAGCACCAGTTTGGGGACGGGATTGAAGACCTGGGGACAAAGAAATGGATCTTTCTGAATAGGCCCCCACAGAGTGGGAAATATATTGGAAAATAAAATCGACCTGTGCTTTGATGGCCTTTTCTGTGAGAAACAGCTTCTAAAAGCCTGAGGGTATGAAATTCATTAGGGCCATCAGAAAAGAGGTAAGTGAGAAATCATAGAGACCCAGGAAGGAAATCATGTCCTTCCTTCAACAATAACAGATCACATTTTTACCCTGGAATAGTGACAGTAAAGGAAGTATCAAATAAGAGCAATTAAGTGTCAAATAAGAGAAATTAATGTTTAGAAAATCAGGCCTCTCTAACAAAATGCCATTAACCATCCAGGGGAAGGATCATCTACTGTTATGGCCATATATAGAATGGCCCCTGAAGAGCCTGAGGTTGGTATAGTTAAGTCATGAGGGTTGTAATCTTATCAGTAGACAATGGATTTATCAGGGTGGTAACCTAGGCCTGTTGGGGTGTGGCTGGAGAAGGTGGGTCCCTGGGGATATGGCCTGAGGGACTGTGCTTGTATCTTGGAAGCCCCTTGCTTACTTGCTCTCTCAGACGTCCAGCCTCCATGGCGTGAGAGCAGAGCCTTGCTCTCCCTCTCTCTGCTCCCCACCACCATGCCCTGAGATGTGCAGACACCAGCTTCACATGGATAAAACCTGGAATCTCCAAAATAATGTGAGCAGATAAATCTTCCATCCTCTAAGTCGTGTGGTCAATTATATTGGATTATAGCACTGAGAATGCTAACTGAGACAGCACAGCATGTGGGCATGGGTCCAAGTTCAGATATTTCCTCCTCCTTCCTCCCTCACCACCCTGAGTGGATGTAGCTCAGCCACCTGAGCATAGAGTTATGTGTGCAGCATTATTCCTCTCTGTTTGGGATGTCCTTGTGCCTTATTTCTTTTTACTGGGAACTTTTGCACATAACCTCATCAGTAATATCTTTCACAGTCTGGGGTCTCTTCTTTCTTCCTTTCACTTTTAGTGGGATCCTTCTAAATGTTCTGGCTTGAGTTCTTTCATTGTTGGCTGACCCTTTTCTGGGTGGAAAGATTTGCACATCTCTCCTAAGCTTACCTTATTAACAATCCCCAAACACAAACAGACAGGTAAGTCACTCTTCTCTTCAACTATGGTGTCAGGCCCTCCAATCAGAAGACTTTTTTTCTGTTTCCTCCCGGCTCCTACATTTTTTTTAGAAATTACAAGATAGGTCCTTTGAAAGTAATATGAAATTGAAATTAGCTCAAAGAATATTTTATGATATATTCAGATCCCAAATTAACTGAGAGATATGAAATATTTAAAGTGATTCATTTAAATTATAAGGATCTTTTCATAGATGCTTGAAAATGCTAAATAAATGCCCTATCCTACAACAGGCTACTTGGCAAAAAAGAAAAAGAAATATATATATATATATATATGCTACATAGTTGAGACCAGCAGGCTCTTCTTAAAACTTGCTATCAGGTTTCTTATTTTCAACATTTTTTTTACCATTAATGCAATATACTTGTGCTTTCTTTCATCTGTACTAGAGTACAATAAAAATTGGAAAGCCCATCATTCAATATCATAGCAGAATAAAATAGAGCTGTAACATATAAGACTCAGCTGCTGTTACTTTTAAACCCACCCTTCTGTGGATTTTCAGGAGGAACTATGAAGACTGTCTGCTGTTTATGCCATCCGTTATCCATTCATTGTTCTGCTGTAGTTGTCCTTCAGGTCCTTTCTGTGCTGTCGCCTCCCCCACGCTCAGCTCCCCCACTTTGGGAAAGGCTTCACTGCTGACTCCTGGGAAGCACATGACCTGGTTTAAGCAAATCAGATCATTTTCCCAAATGCAGTGATTGGCATAGGGAAGGGCAGGTATCCTTATCAGAAATGGTGGGAAATAAGGTGATCTTTCCTGGAACTTCTACTAGCTTCTACATAATTATTTCTTTTCTTCTTTTGTGGTATTGGGGATTGAATCTAGGGGCATTTTACTTCTGAGCTACAAATCCAGCCCTTTTTATGATTTTTCTTTTGAAACAGGGTCTCAGTAGGGTGCTGAGAGCCTCACTGTGTTGCTGAGGCTGTCTTCAAACCTGAGATCCTCCTGTCACAGCCTCTAACTACTGGGATCGAAGGCATGTGCCACCATGCCCTGGCTATAGTTATTTTTTTTCCTTTGGTCTCTCACTCAACTTCCTTAGGATCATCTCCCAAATGAGCTATGTGGGAAACATTCTTGTCTTAGTCTATACTTTCAAGGGCATGGGAGACCAGGCTAAGAAACACTACAGCTCACCATCTTCCAAGCTGTCAAAATCAGCTGACAATTTGTATCAATTTGTCTCTGGAAGAAGACATTACAGTGGCTTTATTTTGCTGGGCGTGGTGGCACACACTTGTAATCCCAGTACTTGGGAGGCTGAGACAGGAGGATCCGGGTTTGCGGCTAGCCTCAGCTACTTAGTGAGGCACTCTGCAACTTAGTGAGACCCTGTTTCAAAATAAAGAATAAAAAAATAGGGCTGTGGGTGTAGCTTGGAGGTAGAATGCCCCTGGATTCAATCCCCAGTACCACAAATAAATAAATAAATAAATAAATAAATAAATAAATAAATACAAAAATAAAAACTCATTTTCGTGATAGTCTCTTTTTGGTTCAAGGACATATTAAAACTCTCTTTGGTCAGTTTGAATTGATTTTTCTTTCACTTGAGTTTAACAAATAACAAGGACTTCATCCTAGTAAGGAAAGTTTGTGGAGACATTACTTAAAGAAAAAAAAAAGGTATGGCATGCTCCTTGGAGAAATTATGTCTTAAAAGAAACTTACTAGAGCAAAGAATAGTAAACCTTATAAGACACAAAGTAAGTCAAATAAACATATTTATTCAGTCTTTTGGCATAAATGACAAAAGGCTGTGTGGAGCGTTCTCCTCTGGGAGTATTTAAAGAGAGTCTCGCTGTCTGGATGAGTGGACTGGCATCCCGTCTGCCAGCCAAGAGAGGACCTTAATGGCCACAGGCTTCTCTTGACCTTGGCATATACACTAGATATGGAAGTGTCTATTCTAGTTGTGAAAATTGTCTATTAAAAAGTGGGCATAGTTAGGGATTAAAAAAATGCATTTATCAAGGGGTATAAAACTAAACAAGAACATGTATGGAGTAAAAAACAAAAAGTGAGAGAGCAGTCTTCTCTTAATTAGGGAGAGTAATGCCATGTGATGGTCTAATCTAAGGGGCTTGCAGGGTATAACTGGAGGGCCTCAGAATCACCTAGGTATATTCAAAGTCCTGTTTTATCATAAATGATATCAGTATTCTTAACATCTGATAGAACCAGATGTTATTTAAAGAATATGCACCATGCCCATTTTGATAACCTATCTAATAATTATTACAACAGCAACACAAATTCAACATTTTGGAGAAGTCTCTATATGTGAGGTAGTGTCCTAAACTCTTAACATGTAGTATCTTTCAATCCACCCACAACCCAATGAAACAGACATTATGAATTTCTCTATTTTATAAATAAAGTAACTTAAGTGGGGAAAACATTTATTCTTTGAATGGATGGGATGTAGAAGGCTCCATAAAGAATATTTAATGCATAAAAATTATGCTTCATAAATGATATTAAATGCATAAAAAGTACAAAACTGTTTAAAGAATTTAAAAGCTAGGAAGCTTGGTCCTTACCCATACTTAGATGTGATCATTTTTGGATCTCGATTATTTGGAAAATTTTTTGGAGTTTGTGTAGAACATGAACATAAAACAACTTCAGGAGCTTGTTCAGATGTGTCAATTGTATGGAGCATGGGACACAAACAACCTCAGGAACTTATCAAGCAACTTGTTTTGACATGCCAGCACATGGCTCAGACCAACACGTGTGTGCTGCAATTGATAAGGGACCCTTGGATCATAAATCTGTTTCCTGTGTCTTATGGATTTATGTCATCAATACATTTGTGAAAATGACAAGTGTCTGCCAAGGTTTGCTAAGCCTGCCAAAGACAATTGACAGCACCTACAGAAACTTATAGAAACCCTATAAAAGGCAGATATATTGACACATAATGCGCTGAGCTTACTTTACACCACAGTGAGTCTGCCTGTGGGTAGCACTCCCATCTAGCGACTTCGCTTCATCTTTGCTCTTTGCTGACTGAGGATCAGTACAACTCTTCAGTCTTCTCAGCACCCAGACCAACTTCAGAATCTCTTTTTCCATTCCTGGACTTGATTCCTCATATCCCCTTTCCCCTGATTGTTTGTAATTGGTTATTTGTTAAGTATTTGAAGTGCTCTAAGTTTTAGGATTTCTTTATTGTTTAATATACTTATTTGACCTAAATTGTTAGATATGCTAGTGTGATGTGTATTGTTTGATGATCATTCATAGCTAATTGGCTTTTGGCAAAGCAGCTGTCCAGCATCTGAACTTAGCTTAACTTTACTTATAGAATTTCATAATAAACAGCTGCATGCTATAACCTTTGAGTATTGAATAAAACTCATGACACCGTGGAAAGACACAAATTGTGTGTAACATGACTAGTGGTCTTAGACCTTGTGGGTCGTTGCTTGTGACAAAATTTAATACTTCTTTTACTTGATACATAATACCATGAACAAACCAGATAAAATAAAAAATCAGAAGATCAAATGGCAAAGAATTCAATAAGGTCAGATTGTTCATGACAGAGGAAATGACAATGTTCCAGTTAGGAAATAAAAATAGAAGTTTAAGGACCTTAATCCATGCAAGATTTTTTTTCTGGTAAAAGATGTCCACTTGAGAAGCTTCCTGAAAAATAAAGATTCTTTGCTAAGATGAGGTTTTAGATGAATAAGGAGTTCAAAAACCTTCAACCTGACATGACTTGGCTTTAAATTCTAACACTTTCATTGTGAAGTAGAGATGATGTAACTAAAAGCCTGAATCTTAGTATGTCAACAGAGATCTAAAATGATGAGAAAAAAATGTTCGATTGCAAACCTAAGTACCATGCTGACTAGCTTCCTCTATGTTAAAAGGAAAATTTCATTCTCGAAACATTTCACAGTACCTCATATACATGACATCTTTTGTAGCAATTGAATGTTTCTTCAGTGTGACAAATATATATTTGACAACCAAATCCTGGGTACTCTATTGGAGAAACAGATCCTGAGGATCCAGTAGGACCTCATGGGCACACATCAAGAAGTTTCAGTTGGAACCATAACAGGGAAGCCCATTCAGTCTTCTCCTCTGAACTCAGCCTATGCTGACCTATACATGCCCTAGTGCAAAAGAAGAGCTGTTGAGAAATAATTTCAACTCTAAAAATCTGATTTACAAGGGGAATTTTCAAAATCAAACAGTAAATAACTGGGGTGCTTGGTGGTGGCATTGCTCTGGAGAGAAGGTGTGATGCCTCTGAAGGTCTCTGCTCACTTCTGTTGCTGAGATTCAGAATAGTTTGAATTTCCAGAGTACCTCTCTACTGAGACATTAGTCCTAGTCATAAGGCTCCAGGAACATAGGCAAGGGTTCTTTCGTTTGCTCAAACAGATAAGGGCATAGAGGTTCACCAAAACCAGGGATTTTACAAAGGCCTCAACTAAAAGCACCAGCAGCCACTGCAGCCTGGAGGAGGGTCTGTTGGAATCCTGAACTCCTCGGGGCCCCAGCAACTGATCATTTTTACTTGCACTTTTTGATCCTTCTCTTCTTATATTTTTAGTTTATTGTGATGATTGGTAATATGAAATACCATATAACGAGTACAGCAAGTCCGTTTGAAATTTTGCAACATGATTCCAATCTGCCTGCCTGCTTTTCTTGTTAGCTTCTGCTAACACACCTGGTGAAACTCAGAAGGTACAGCTGGAGTCCTTCTTTGAGTCTTTTTTAAACATCAATTGGAGACTAAAACTCAAAGCAGTGTGACCCCTTACACAACCTGAAACCTAAAAGTTTCCCAAGGCTCTTCTGTGAATTAAATGGCCAAGTTTCAAAAGCACACATGGCATTTGAATGAGGTTCAGGGCAGCTGGTCAGAAAAAGGAACTGAACAAAAGAAGGGCAGACTTAAACTCAGTAAAAGAGCAGGCAATCCAACAACAAAAGGAGGCAGACAATGGCACTGTGGCCATGCTGGGTGTGCCAGGCCTCTGAGGGAGTGAGGGCTACCGGAGGCTTGCCAATAGCATCACTGATTAAGGAGTCCAGGACACCAAGTGTCAAAGCACCCTTTGGTCTCCCAAACATGAATTGAGTAGTTTTATAGCCACCACCTCTCCAGAGACACCTTGAAGCTTTCTGGTCCATTTTGAAGCCAATCTCCTTCAGCAATCCAGTGGTTCCTTGGGGTTACTACGTGCCTTTTTCTTTTCAGTGTGCCCTGGGATTAGGAAAGGAATTCTTCCCTACCCCCTGCTCCTTTCAATTTGCAAAAGAGCAACCTATACCAACTCCTGAAGCTCTGGAACCTGTACAGCTTCATAACAGTCATGACACCATTTTTTCCATGGTGGTCTATTGTGTGTCCAGAGCTGCACAAGTTACTGCCATTAAAAATGTAGAAGTATATCACGTTACCCGTGTACTTATAATCTCTTGAGACATGAGATTTGTAAACCTGAAATGATGCTACAGCAATACAATAGTCCTAAAGGCCAGCTTAGCCTTAATTATGTTCTTTGATAAATAGAATTGGTCTTATATCTCCTCCCAGAATATATAAAATCCTAGAGTGCAAGACCATGTCTTCTGCGCCTCCTATAATGCTTAGCATGATGCTGAGCACAGCAAGTACATGATGAATAATGGATGGTTTATAGGATTAATCAACTGGGAAGCTGAAACGCCTGCTTCTCTGAGTGGGTTAAGCCCCTGGGTAGCACTAGAGAGGGAAACAGGTAGAAAAATGCCAAGAGCTTCTTCAAAAAGCTTCATTCTAGGTTATAAAGGGAAGTTTATCTTATTTTTCCCCTTTTATTTTGAAGTCTGCCAGACAGTTTTTCCTTGTCACTGGGTAGTGTCTAGTAATCAAGTTTTAGCAGGGAGTTACTTATCAAGGTTTCTGGTCTCCCCAGACCAGCTTCTGGCCCAAGTCACCGGTCTCCTAGCCGAGTCATTTGGCAGCTGGATAGATACTGAAGCGCTTTCTAGCACACACGCACGTGCACACACAGACAGACACACACACACACACACACACACACACACACACACACACGGCACAAAGAAAGCACAGACAATTGCAGAAAACAAAAGAGGTCAGTTCATCATTTTTCTCTGACAGAATGGGGGACAAGCATGGTAGGTAGGAACAGTTCCTCCCTGGAAACCATTAGAAGAAAGTTTGTTACCAACTATACAGCACACATATAGTCAGTTGAAGGGAAAGAATCTTCCCAGTTTCTGGACTTTATTGTCAGGGGAAATTCATATTGAAATTTGCCCAACCCATGCCAACTCTAATTGGCATTTACAGGTTGTTTTTGCTAGTCTTGTCCAGAGAAAACAAATGAGACTCAATTGTTCATCAATCTTTTTTTTTTTTTTGCGGTACTGGGGATTGAACCCAGGGGCGTTCTACCTCCGAGCTACACCCCCAGCCCTATTTTTTATACTTTATTTTGAAACCGGGTCTCACAAAGCTGCAGAGAGCCTCACTAAGTAGCCGAGGCTGGCCGCAAACCTGGATCCTCTGGTCTCCGCCTCCTAAGTACTGGGATTACAAGCGTGCGCCACCACGCCCAGCTTCTTCATCAATCTTAACCAATATTTAGTAACCACCTTTATTCTAGAAACTAGTAGTAGAAGCTGAGAATGCAGCACTGAATAAGAACAAAGACCCTAGTCCTCAATGCAATGATAACTAATAACTGCTACGTATCATTAGTAATGCTACTAGTTACATAACCAGTGATATAACTTATAATATATTATAACTAGTGATAACTATAGTGATTTTAACTAGAGGTTTGATGGAGTTATATTACGTTATCTGAAAAACACTAAGCAAAGTGAGATGGTATTGGTAGGAAGATGTTAAAGGTGTTAAAGATTGCTAAGAGAAAGCCAGGATGAGGAGGTAAAATTTGTCCTGAGAGCTAACTTTCAAGAAAGGGAGAGCATGCCTGGCCAAGAGAAGAACAAACACAAAGGCCACTGCTTTTCCAGATTTACTTCTGAGGGTGACCAGCCTGATCCCTGACCCAGATGGTCTTCCATGGCCATTAGAACTGTGTCAGAGTGTGACCTCCCCTCTGACAGATGGTCCTTTCAGCTGGTTCAAATGCAGAAGAGGACAAAGACCCAGCAGAGAGATACTTTCTCAGCTTCAAAGAAAAGGGGAAAGACTCAGAGGAGGAGGAGTCACAGCTGGCCAGGGAATATGCCCCACCTCTCCTGCAGTTGTGGCCCCTGTGGTCTTGGATAAGGAAATTAACCTCCACATGTCTGGGAGGTAGAGGCTGATTGGAGGCACAGTGGTTAGGTGCTTTTACTGATCAGGTATCTCTGCATACCATGACACAGACCAAGGCTGCTTCGAGGAGACAGAGTCTTGTGACAATTATTATATGCTCCAAGTTTAACTTCTCAGCCAGGTTGCTCCCTCTACAACACTATAACCTCCCACATCTTTTCAGAAAGAAGAAGGCAAGAGGCGCCTTGATCCTTGGGCTTTAGCCCCCTGTCCTGACAAGTTTCTTAGCCTTTCTTTTTTTTTTTTTGCGGTACTGGGGATTGAACGCAGGGGCGTTCTACCTCCACGCTATGCCCCCAGCCCTACTTTTTTTATACTTTATTTTGAAACCGGATCTCACAAAGTCATGGAGGGCCTCACTAAAGAGAGAGACAGACAGACAGACAGAGAGACAGAGAGAGAGATGAGGCTGACCGCGAACCCGGATCCTCCGGTCTCTGCCTCCCAAAGTACTGGGATTACAAGAGTGAGCCACCACGCCCGGCGTTTCTTAGCCTTTCTTAGACTTATGAGCTCCTAGGTTTTGATAAATGTCTGCATCACAGTTAAAAACAGAATTCTGGAGTTGAGCTGCCCCAGATCCAAATCCTGAAGACACTGCTTGGCTGGTTATGTGATGTGGAACAGGTTCTATCTCTCCAAGATTCAGCTTCCTCGCCTGTGAAATAGTGGTCTCATAGGGAGGCTGTGGCATTAAACAGATCATCCATGTAAAGTCAGAGTGCACTTTGCCTGGCGCCCAGAATGCCTCCACCTCAGTAGTCACAGCAGGAGGAGGGGCGTGGGGCAGGGAGCAGTGGGCTTCACAGAGCTGCCCACAGGTTCAACCCTCGGTATCCCCCATGTAAGCTTCAAGATCATTTGGCTTTACCAGACATTTGGACTCCTATAATCAGCCCTAGAAAGGAGAAAAAGGATGCCTTTCCCTTTCATATATTTAGCGATATTTTCCGAAGGCTCTAGGGCTCAGGATTCAAGTTACATTTGTTTCTATTGAATATTAAAATAATTGCAAAAATTAGAGAATAGAAAACCTGTTTTGCAGATGTCTGGCCTTTCAAAGCCATCTTGTTTTTGGATTGCTCCCAACCCCTAAAGGAAAGAGGGAGTACGCTGTGAAAGTTTGGGTCGCTCTAGGAGGTCACTGCTGATTCCAGGTGATTAATACTTTTTCAATAATAAGCCCACAAGCAAAAGAGGCACTAATCTAGTTCTCTCCCCGAATGCTTGTAAACATTTATTATTTTATTCCCTTCTGTTCTCCTTTTCTATTAGGATAAATTTTTCCAAGGCCAGCGACCAGACCTATTCTTTTTATGTGCCAACAGCAGAGCTGATTTGTGTGGAATTGGTCATTCATCTAATGTCCCTAGCCTGTTCCTCTGTAGATTGGGGGCCTGGTGAATGTTTCAAAGCTGCGGAGTATTATATTACTAATCTTTGTTTTCTCAAAGCCTGGCATCGTTCCTGGAACATTGGTTTCCACTGAAGTTTGTTTAAGGGAAGATTAAAATGGAAGAAAATATGTAAAGATGTTAGGAGCTATGACAGGAAAAGAACACAGAATAACAATAGAAAAAAAAAAACAAACCCACTATGTTAGCATATGCTAATGATGGCAGTGAAAAGAACATTAAATATAGTATTACAACTATAGTTTGAAGGGATGATAATAATTTATTTCTCTTACACATTAAACAAATTGTGGAGGTGACCAGTTTATCATAGAAGAGAAGCAGAAAGATTTAAGGAAGAAGCTCAGGCCTAACTGAAGAGTCGGCTCTTAGGCTGGCGTCCCTCTGCACTGTCTCTCACAGTGAAGGACTCTCACCTGCTGCACTGCTGTGAAGGGGGCAGAAGCCCAGGGCTGCCTATCTGTTCTGCTAATATTTGGGGGTTATCATGGGTGCCTTGGCCCTCACTCCAGGATCAATCTTACCCAAGATGTTCTGTGGCCCTGAATATTGTGACACTGTTTCTACAACGACACGTTTCAGCAAGGACAGGAGTGAGATACCACCATCACTGTAAATACACACACACACACACACACACACACACACACACACACACAGATACATACACGCACGCGCGCACTCCATCACCACATTCACAGAGCCTCTTTATTTGAAAATAGGCAGTTTTCTTGGGGATTCATGGATCAGATATTTTGAGAGGGAGATTCAACACCCTGGAAACAAGGCTTCTCTTTCCCCAACAAATGTTCATTCCTCTGATACGTGTAGCTGGGATGAAAGCATAACCAAGGTTCCTCTGTATTCCTGGCAAGGTGAGGAAGCAGTCCAAGCCAACCGAGGACATACGCACCATCTGAGGCCATCCTGGAAACCCCTGTCCTCTGGGAAAGGAGCCCCACCACAGACAGCAGCAATCTGTGTTGAGGAAAAGCTTTCACCCAAGAAGCCCTCCTGGCCCCAGCTCTGTCTTGATCAATGATTAAGAATAGTTGAAAATGGCTGCGGGAAGTTTGTTTCATTTTGATTTTTGTGTAATAGAAGAGAGAGAAGTCATTAAGTATTACTATAAATTGTATCCCTAATTTTTCCTTTTCTTCTTTAAAAACTGGGAATTATCCAAGGGTAATGTGGACCAAAAGCCTTAAAGAAATTCTATACAATTTATCTATCCTCAATTATTCTTGGCAATTAAAAAAAAACCTAGGCCACATTCACTCTGCTCTTTTTAAAATTTTATTTATTTTTTTATTTATTTATTGGTGCATTGTAATCATACATCTTGATGGGGTTCAGGGTGGTAGAAGTATACATGCACACATCGGTCATTTAGCCCTCCCCCAGTTCCCACCCCCATTCCCTCACCCGTCCCTCCTTCTCGTGCTCAGCATAATAGTTGACTTTGATAAGTTTGTGTATGTACATCCTGTGCATTAGGGTGTTTCCCTCTTCATCCTTCCCATCTCCCTCAGTTAGGTCGCCTTCTTTACTCATCTAAGGTTTTCTCCATCTTTGTCTGGACTCCCTCCTATTGCCTATTCTCCCTAGCTTCCGCATATTAGGGAGAGCATCTGACTTTTCACTTTTTGTGACTGACTAATCTCACTAAGCATAATGTTCTCTAATTCCATCCAATTCCCTGCAAGTGATGTAATTTTGTTCTTCTTGATGACTGCGTAAAATACCATTGTGTATATATCCCATAGTTTTGTGATCCATTCATCAGTTGATGGACATCTTGGCTGGTTCCATAGTTTGGCAATTGTGAATTGTGCAGTTATAAACATAGATATGCATGCATTAGTCTGGTACTTTGGTTTCCATTCTTTTGGGTAGATGCCTAGAAGTGGTATTGTTGGGTCGTAAGATAGGTTCTTTCGCAGTCTTCTGAGGATCCTCCACACTGTTTTCCAGCATTTGTTATTGTTTGTGTTTTTAATGGTTGCCATTCTAATTGGGGTTAGGTGAAATCTCAGGGTAGTTTTGATTTGCATCTCTCTGATTGCTAATGATGTTGAACATTTTTTCATACATTTATTGGTCATTTGTATTTCTTCTTCTGTGAAGGGTTGTTCATTTTTTTAGCGGTGAGTTTCTTGAGTTTTCTGTATATTCTAGATATTAGTCCTCTATCAGAGGAGTAGATGTCAGAAATCTTTTCCCATTCTATCTGCTCTCTGTTGAGGTTTTTGATAGTTTCCTTTGCTGCACAGAAGCTCTTCAGTTTAATGAAATCCCTTGTATTGATTCTCTTTTTAACTTCTTGTGCCTTTGGGGTCTTGTTGAGGAAGTTTTTCCCTGTGCCTCTGTGTTGAAGAGTTGGATCTGTGCCCTCTTCAAGTAGCTGCAAGGTCTCTGGTCTAATTTCTAGGTCTTTGATACATCTTGAATTGACTCTTGTGCAGGGTGAGAAAGTGGGGTTTATTTCCATTTTTCTGCATGTGGTTAACCAGTTTTGCCAACACCATTTGGTAAAGAGGCTATCTTTTTTCCAGTGTATGTTTTTGGCTCCTTTGTCAAAAATCAATTGACTGTAAGTATGTGGATTTGTTTCTGAGTCTTCTATTCTGCTCCATTGGTCCATGTCTGCTTTTTTGCCAATACCATGCTGATTTTATTACTATGACTCTGTAGTATAGTTTGAAGTCAGGTATTGTGATGCCTCCTGCATGGTTGTTGGTGCTGCGAACTACTTTGGCTATTCTGGGTTTTTTGTTGTTCCAAATGAATTTAAGGACTGATTTTTCTATGTCTGTGACATAGAAATTACCTTGGTAATTTAATGGGTATTGCATTGAATCTGTAGAGCACTTTTGGAAGAATGGCCATCTTGATGATATTTATTCTGCCTATCCAAGAGCATGAGAGATCTTTCCATTTTCTAAGATCTTCAATTTCTTTTTTCAATGTTTTATAATTTCCCTTGTAGAGGTCTTTTACCTCCTTGGTTGGGTTTATTCCTAAGTATTTTATTGTTTTGGGGGATATCGTGAGTGGAAATGTTTTCTGGATTGCTTTTTCAGTGGATTAATGTTTGGCATATAGAAAAGCTTCTGATTTTTTAATATTGATTTTGTATCCAGACACTTTGCTGAATTTGTTGATTAGTTCTATAATCTTTTGTTGAGCTTGTTGGGTCTTCTAAGTATAATATCATGTCATCTGCAAATAGAGATAGTTTTATTTCTTCCTTTCCTATATGTACTCCTTTGATTTCCTTCTCTTGCCTTATTGCTCTGGCTAGAGTCTCTAGTACTATATTGAAAAGGAGTGGTGATATTAGACATCTTTGTCTTGTTCTTGTCTTTAAAGGGAACTCTTGTAGTTTTTCCCCATTCAGTATGATGCTGGCTGTGGGCCTATTGTATATTGCCTTTATGATGCTGAGGCATGTTCCTTCTATTCCAATTCTCTGCAGTGTTTTTACCATGAATAGGTGTTGGGTTTTGTCAAATAATTTTTCAGTGTCTATTGAAATGATCATGTGTTTTTTTTCTCTTTAGTTCTGTTTATGTGGTGGATTACATGGATTGTTTTTCATTTGTTGAACCAGCCTTGCATCCCTGGGTCGAACCTGACTTGGTCATGGTGTATGATTTTCTTGCTGTGGTTTTGAATGTACGTTGCTAGTATTTTGTTTAGAAGTTTTGCGTCTAAGTTCGTCAACAATATAGGTCTGTAGTTTTCTTTTCTTGAGCTGTCTTTATTTAGTTTTGGTATTAATGTGATGTTGGCTTCATAGAATGTATTTGGGAGAGTCCTGTTTCTTTTTATTTCACAGAATAGATTGAGGAGTACTGGGATTAGTTCTTCTATAAAGGTTTTATAAAATTCACCTGGGAAACCATCTGGTCCTGGGCTTTTCTTTGATGGTAGGCTCTTTATTGCCACTTCAATCTCTTTGATTGCTATTGGTCAGTTTAAATTTCTATATCTTCTTGATTCAACTTAGGAAGGTGGTACATGTCTAGTAATTCATCAATTTCTTCTAGGTTTTCCATTTTATTGGAGTATAGTTTTTCAAAGTAGTTTCTGATTGTCCTCTGGATTTCTGCACTGTCAGTTGTAATATCGCCTTTTTCATCTCTTATTTTAGTTATTTGGGTTCTCTCTTTCTTTTGGTTGGCCAGTGGTTTATCTATCTTGTTCTTTTTTTAAGGAAGCAGCTTTTGGTTTTGTTGATTTTTTGTATTTTTTTATTCTCTACTTCATTGATTTCTGCTCTGATTTTAATGATTTCCTGTCTTCTACTGGTTTTGGGGTTAGACTATTCCTGTTTTTCAAGGGCTTTGAGGTGTGTCATTAGGTTATTTACTTGGTGATTTTCTGTTCTTCTTATGTGAACACTCAGTGCTATGAATTTTCCTTTTAATACTGCCTTCAGAGTGTCCCAGAGATTTTAGTATGTTGTATCTCTGTTTCTGTTTGTTTCTAGGAATTTCATAATTTCTCCCCTTATTTCCTCTGTGACCCATTCCTCATTCAGAAGTGTGGTGTTCAGTCTCCACGTGTTTATGAGGTTTCTCTGGGTCTATCCCAGAGTATAGTTGATTTCTAGTTTCATTCCATTATGGTCTGAAAAGACGCAGGGGATTATACCACATTTTTTGAATTTGCTAGTACTCACTTTGTGGCATAAGATATGGTCTATTTTAGAGAAGGTACCATGAGCAACTGAAAAAAATGTGAATTTAGCTGTAGTTGGATGGAATATTCTGTATGTCTAGTAGGTCCATTTGGTTTATGGTGTTCCTTAGAACTAAGGTATCTTTACTGACCTTTTGTCTTGAAGCTCGATCTAGTGGTATGAGAGGGGTGTTGAAGTCTCCCAATATTATTGTATTGGGATCTATGTGTGACTTCATGCCATGAAGGTTTCTTTTATGAAAATGTTTGCATCTATGTTTGGGGCATACATGTTGACTATTATTATATCCTCTTGCTGGATTGTTCCTTTTACCAGTAAGACATGACCTGCTTTGTCTCTTCTAATAAGTTTAGGTTTGAAGTCTAATTTGTCTGATATCATAGTTGATACTCCTGCTTATTTTCAAGTTCCATTAGCATGGATTACCTTGCTCCATCCCTTCACCTTTAGTTTGTGAGTATCTTTACTTGTAAGGTATGTTTCTTGCAGGCAACATACAGATGGATTATGATTTTTAATCCATTTTGCCACCTTATGTCTTTTGATTGGGGAGTTGAGGCCATTTATATTCAGTGCAATTATTGAGAGATGATTTTTAACTCCTACCACTTTGAGTTTTAATTTCTGTTTGAGGTAGTGTTTGTTCTTCTTTGCTTAGTTGTTTGATGGAAATCATTGTTTTTCTGGTTTTGGCATTACACTTCCCATAAATAAAGGAGTCTCTTTAAATTAACATTTCCAGTATCAATGAAAAGTTCAGAAATCTTCATTTCAAGCACTCATTGAGTCCCTGTGTTAGTCCAAGGTGCAGAAGCTGTGTTCAGGAGAGGTTTGCTAGGTTGGGGAAGGCTGCAAGTAGCTTCTCCCATGCCAGTTCCACAGGCTAGGCACCACCAGCCAGATCTTAAACAGTGACCCAGTCCGTTTGTTTTCATGGATGTTCACCACTCCTCCATGAATGTACATGCAACCAGCTGGTGTAAAAGCAGCACAGTGAAAATAAACTGGCTCTGGCATGGTAGTGGTGAGTTTTATCCATTGAAAAGTTTGCAGATTCAACTTCCAGATATCTCCCAGGATCACTTCTTCATTATAGCTCCCACAAATAAACACATCATTTTTTATTTGAACACAACTGTGACATCTTTGAGCTGCAGAGAAACCTATTTTTTCATGGGGTTTTGTTGCAATTTCCTCCCATGCATTCATTTCAAGATTGTATGCATGTATCTTGTTTAAGGAATAATCTGTCCAGGAAGTACCACCACCCAAGATGTAAATCCTTTGACCACCATGAGCAATTTCATGTCTGTATCTCTCTTCCAGCAGGTCACAGGACAGGTTGTTTGGTTTCAGTTGTGTCCACTCTCTGGTATTGAGATCTAACTTGCGTAGGTCTATGCTATAAATATAGCCAATTGTCCCTCCAAAGACATAAAGGGAGCCATTGATGATGGCCATGGCCTGGGTTTCTTCCCCCGACAGCAGAGTAAATCCCATCTCTTATACTTCACATTACAGACATGGACATCATTGCCATTGCCTGTACCTCCAAACACTAACAGGTTGTTTCTATGCAACACGAGTGACATATTACCAATTCTCGGGGCATGCAGCCATTTGTGCCCATCTGGTGCCACACTCCTGTTGCAAAATGATACCTCCAAAGCTCCCTGAATAGGGGTAGTCTTCATTATCTGGCCCTCCTGACTCATCATAGGCTGGGTTATAACCTCCAAACACAGAGAGATTGGTATTATCTGTCACACAGCAATGTCCACTATGTGCCGGTGGAGATCTGTGGCCTGGCAGGTGCGGCTGCCCAGAGAGTTGTATGAAATGGTTCAGCTGGCCAGTCCCCAACCCCCATTGCCCCCACTGCCCCCGCTGGCCCCACCACCTCCACCGCCACTGCCGGCGCCTCCCCTCCAGCGGTTCCAGTCCCAGTCCTGGGCGGCTAACATGAGCTGACAAAAGGAGACAAAGCCATGGCTAAGGTTAATGGCAATTGGAACCGAATGAACAGGATAAATCTCAGGGACACATAAAAATGGCAAGAGCTAAAAACACAGAGGCTAGAAGACACCCAAGATGGGATCCTATCCACAATGATTTTAGTTCCAGCAAGAAGGAAATAAGAATAATTGGGAAAGATAGCAAAATTTAAGGGAAAACACAGGAATTAAAAATTTGGCATGCTGACCTTAAGGTGTACCAACTGACGAGTTCATGAGTTTGGAAATATTAGATCAATATTATAGATACAAAACTGAGATTTCTTACTTGGAAATTCTCATCTGCTCAGTGATGTTACAAATACAAAAATAAATAACCTCAGCAAAAGAGGACTGCCTAGAGAGAAAGGCAGAGGGCTGGAGGAAGAAGGAATCTTGAAGAACCGCCATAATTAGGGGTGGGGAAGAAGGACGAGGAAGCAAAAGCAATGAGGGAGGACAAGAAATAGAAAAAGAACCACAAAGAATAACAGGAGAGCCCAGAAAGTATCATAAAAGAGAAACCAACACAACAAGAAGTTTAAAGAAGAAACAGATTTTCTGAGTCAAATGGTGCAGTTGAGGAAAATTGTATAAGGCAGAGAGGACTGATGACTTTCATGAAAGAAGTTTCAATGTAATTGTAAGGATAAAAACCAGATGGTATACGGGTAAAGGAACTGGTACGGGGATAAGAAGCAGAAGTGCTGGGCCATAGTTAAGTAGTGAAAAAGGAGAAAGTTCAGGTACTAGTTGGACAAAAAAGAATGTTTTGTTTTCCAATATAAGGGAAGTATTAATTCCAGTTCCAATATCTTTATAGAAGCTGCTATACAGATCGCTAATGTATACACAAAAAGATTATGGGTCCATAAAGACATTCCTTATTTCTCTACCACACTGTGGTCATCCCATCTCTAATATATAATATTTGTAATGTGAGAGTCTGACCCAGGGAGTTCTATCCTTTTGATCAGTATGGAAAGATATTCCTCTCAGCCTGCTCTCCAATCCAAGATCCTTTAGTTTGTTACTGCTTAGGGAGATTCTACTGTGGACCAAGAGACAGCTACAGATTGCTTATTTATCTTGGCAACATGAGCCAGAGTTTCCAGGGCTTCAGGGAGAGATGTTGATGCCCTCAAAAGGGCAATGGAGATATGGCAGTAGTCATTACACTCAAAGCCAAGGGACGTCGGCAAAGCATTAAATGAGAAAGCTATCACTTTGTCTAATGTGTTTTCCTGTGATGGGTACCTGTTTCAGATAATGATTATTTGCCAGCTCTTAATAACCCCTATCTATTTGTTCTGAGGCTATCAGGCACAGATTTTGTCAAATAAAAGATGTCACTGTCATTCAGATTTTAGGTCCATATATCTATTTCCAGCTATGGCTAGCAGATGCACTTGGAAAAAGGTAATTCATAGCTTCCTATCCTTGCTTTTCAATACTCCTTAGAGCTACCTGGTTTTTTAAAGCAGACCCATGCCAGATCAATAATTTAGAAGATTTATTCCAATTCCTACAACTGATCATTTCCTGACCTTACCCTTTGTGTCCATTTCTGCTCTGTGATCCTCCCCAGAGCAGTCCTCTCCTATCCTCCATATCTCTCACTTGGCAAATGATCTTCTCTTTGCTGTTCCATTTTTATGCTTTCAATTCATCTTTCCAAGTGACCATCCTAAATCTGTTCTCCCTGGAAACATTTTCAATGATATCTCTCTCCTCCAGGGCTCTGAACAGGCCGAGGGGCAAGGGACAATTAAAGTAGAGATCAACTGTTTTACACATACATTGTACTTTCAGCTACAATGAAAATGGCAGCATATCAGCTCTGCATGTGCACATGCACATGGAGAACTTTTAAACCAAATGAGAAACAACAACTAAACTCAAAATGCTATATATTGTTATTAGAAATAAGCAAATATGAATTTTTGTGGTACTGGGGATGGAACCCAGGGCCTTCTATCTCCGAGCTATACCCCCAGACTGATTTTATATTTTATTTGGAAACAGGGTCTGACTAAGTTGCTGAGGCTGGCTTCGAACCTGTAATCCTCCTGTCTCAGCCTCCCGAGTACTGGGATTACAAGTGTGCATCACCACGCCCGGCCGCAAATATGAATATAACAAGTATATCTCATCCAGCTTTGGATAAAACTTCATAAGCACCATGTGATCTTTTCAGAAATGTTATGTATAGAAAAGAGAAAAATTCATGTGAAGGAACAGTTGAAGGAAGCTGTAATATCAGAAGCAAAGGTGCTACTGAATGTTCTGAGGATATTTGAAAAGGTAAAAGCTTCTCAGATTCCTCTTTAAACTCATTGGTTAGAGCTTACTGAACTATATTCTTGGCCACACTCAAGCTGGCTAAACATTGTTTAAGGTATTAATTATCTCCAAAAATGATTCATGTCCCATAATTGATACATGACCCCAATTTGTCCCAGGAGCCATGAGAAAGTGGGTGGGGGGCACTGCCCGGGCCGCTGCTGCCTCTGACCACCTGACATGGGAGCAAGGATGCCAGCCTTGGTCTAGCAAAAGAAGGAAATGCAATCTTTATAGTGCTTTGTCTGCTGCACACATACACATACTCAAAAGACCCATTACAGTGCATGGGCCTTTTACCTCTCCTTTTGAAAAGCTACATAATGAAGAGAAATTTATCCATTTTAAAATGCCGTCTGTGCACAAAGTGAAATCTGCTTGCATCCTTCTGCCTGATAACATTGCTCTTTCTCCAAGCCTTGTAAAGCCTGTGTGAGCCAGACCACTTACGGTTTGCCCTTATACTATCAGGCCACGGGGCAGGGAGGGGCAGCTGGTGTGTGCAATCTGTTAGCTATTGTACAGCCTAATGAGGCACAAGAATAAAGGTTCCCTGTGCAGAATGTTCTCTGCACCGGAGCCACTGAGAAGGCACTTTGCAGATTCCAGTGGGTCTGAGGAAACTGTCAAGTAAGCCGGCCAAGCCCTCTGGCTGCAGGGGTGACCTGTCGGTCAGTCAGCAGTGACATAAAGTGACCACGACAAACGCCTAGCATTCCCTGGGACTAGTATATAAGTCGTGCTTATTCCAAAGGCCAGACTCACTTCAGCTAAAGTGACCTCCTCCAAAGCCTGCTGAGTCTACTCTGGAGGAACCCCCTGCAAGCTAATATCTGCTGAGAAAGAGACAAAGGAAAAGACTCAGAGTGAGGACGGGTGTAAAGGAAGGGAGCAAGGAAGCCAGGCAGTGGTGATGCTGCGGGTCTCTCTCTCAGTCTTCAAAGAAAGCTTTAGAACTAAGACTGAAGATTCAGAGAGGTGTGCTGTGGGCAGCGGAAGGCTAAATGCGTGCCGACTGGCTAGTACAGAAGCAAAGACGAGCACTGGACCCAGGAGCAGCCCTCTGTGGCTGCTATTGAAAAGACTCACAAGCAAATGGCAGCCGCCAGCAAGCATAGTGGGGAGGTGGATATGATGATTGCATTGTATTTTTATTAACACACATGAGCACCAGGCTTTCCGATAGGAGTGAGAGTAACAAGGATTCATCATCTCATATCTCTAATATGGTGGCTTTTGTCAGTGTGTGCATGCCTATATATGTGCATTTTCCTGGGTGTTGCAAACCACAATTGTTGCGGCTTGTTCTTCAGGGCAGCATTAATAAATTAACTAGTTTGGAACAGAAAAAAATATTAACAGTGTGCAGAGACTCTGGAAAATAAATAGTAAAATGATGAAGGAGCTGGTGCCTGCAGCAACACACTGGGAGCTATAAATACACAGCACGCAGAGGAATGAGTCAAGAGCTGCTCTAGTGGGGCCCCCTGAGTGGCACCCTTCCCAAGCAGGCTGCAGAGTGCACACTTGGCCCCAGCCCAGCAATCCTGCATGGCGCCCAGTTCTCCACAGCTCTGCCCAACAATGTGTGCACTCTCATCGAGCTGATTACCCCAAGACAGATACTCTCATCAGACATGAGTGTGCAAAGACTCAGACTGGAAGTTCCACCAACACAGATCCCTAAGTCTTACCCACCACCACCAGAGATTTGATTCAAGACATGTGTGATGGCACCCAGAACTGTGACATTTTAAACCACCCCAAAACTTTGAGAAGCGCTGTTCTGGCTGACCCAGAATTTAACCACTGGATGAGATTAAATGATAAATGTTCTTTCAAAGACTGTTCTATTTTCTTCCCTTGAGGATGCTCTACTTATGGCTAGCTGTCATGGACATAAAAGGTAGTCCGGGAAATTCTCTGTCATAAGATATATATGCCTTAGGTTAAATTCAAGTGAATATATTTCTTATCATGGGAATATTTGCCACTTTAAACATATTGCTTTTTTATTTATTATTATTCTTGTTGTTATATTTTAGTATTGGGGGTTGACTCCAGGGGCATTCTACCTCTGATCCACCTGCAGCCCTTTTTATTTTGAAACAGGGTCTTGCTAAGTTGCGGAGACTGGCCTCAAACCTACGATCCTCCTTATCTCAGCCTCTGAAGTACTGCATAGTGCTTATTTTAGAATGAAAGGTTGTCCTGTTGGGTGAAGGGATTTCTCACAGCAGCAAATAGATGTATCTGAGAGAGAAACATGTCTTCCTGTTATCTCTGGAAATTATAAAGTACCTGGCAGAGCCTGTAACTATGTAGACGCCATCTTACTGGGATCATACCACCATGAATGAAATTAATTATCCTACAAAATTAGACTTCTAACGATATCAGCTGAGGCTAAGAGGGCGGAATGACTGTCAATCAGGGAATATGCTCCTGACTTTGGTGATATCCTAAACCACAACACCTGAGCAATGGTTAGACCTTAATTAGAGTTTTGAAAAAAGCTTCTTCACTGCTTCTAGAAATGGAGTTTCCACCATGAGTCACCAGGAAGATGCATTCTTCTCTCTGTTACCAATGACTCTATTTACCCTACTCTTTGCTGAGAACAAAAATCATAAAAACATTTGATGCACCTGGCACAGTGGCACAAGCCTGTAATCCCAGTATTTGGGAGGCTGAGACAGGAGGATTGCAGGTTCCAGGCAGGCCTGGGGAACTTAGCGAGTCCCTGTTTCCAAATTAAAAATTAAAAACAAATGGCTGGGGGTATAGCTCAGTCATAGAGTACCCCTGGGTTCAATCCCTAGTACCACAACACAAAAAAAATTTTTTTTGATGCATAAAGATGAAACTAATTAGAGGAAATAAACTTTATACTAGGAATTCACTAAAAATGATCAGGTTCCTCTAGGTGGAACCCTTTGTACCTTTGCCTGTTTATGGGGCTAGGAATTGTCTTGGCCCAGGGAAGAACTGGCTTCTATAAAACCCGACTACAGCGATCTGGATTCACCCAGATCCTGTCCACATATGGGGCCTGCTTTTGTTCCAAATAAAAGCATGCTTTTATCCCTGTAGCCACCAAAGGAAAGCAATAAAATTTAATTAACACCCTTTCCATTTTGTCCTCATTTGTTAGAAATCTAATTAGATCCAAGTGAAAGGGAGCGTGCTATTGTGGCCATTCTCACTGCGCCTTAGAAAGGCTTGGCCATTGGACCAGGTGAGGACCCCAGCAGGAGAAACGGCCTTTAATTTACAACCTTATCCAAGTGTAGAAAAGAAAATATTTGTTGGGATAGTCGATAGTGGTTAGCAAAGCCAAATAAAAATATTCTCCATACTTCTGAGACAGTAATCATTATGCTTCTTTTGGTGTTTATGAGAAAAAGAGATGGGAATGATAATCCGCTTCTCTTTGTGTGATTATTTGTATTTATTGAGCACATAAGATGTATCAGGCACTGTGTTAAAAGTCTACACAAATTACCTCTTTGAATTTTCATTGAAAAAATCAATGAGTGAGTTACTTTTAGAGTTCTAATTTTACAGGTGAGAAATAATTGGGGGAGGTTTTTTTCACAGGGGGGCAAGGTGAGATGGAGCATCCTATTGATTCGCAAGATGCTACAGGGAATAGAGTTCACCAGGGCCCAGATCTTTCCTGTAAAATAACTAAGGCAAACAAATTTTGAGAAGCCAATAGGTTGGATAACAACTAAAGCAAAGCAGAACAAGGACTTAAACACAGGTGGATATGTTGATGGCAAAACTTATATTCTTATATGTTATGCTATATTGCGTCTTTTATTTTCTTTGGATAAATAAGCAGTGAGGGAAATTACAATGCCTGTTTTAAAAGCTATAAATGGGTCATTAAGGAGAAAATCTCTTACCTCAAATATTTTGGGCAACTACCATCAAATATATTGATAACATGTATTTCTTTGAAGTGGAGATTTTAATAAAGTTGGGGCACTGTCAAGCATATGTGGAAGCTGATAAACTATAATTAGATTTGTTGTTGATGAAAAATATGAATCATTTTCATTAAAGTGGTAAAGCCCCTTTGTCCTCTCCTCTTGTATGACCCCACATCTTATGCAGGAACTCTGTCTGCAGCATTCCCAGTGGGGAATCCTACTAGGTCAGGCAACTGAGGCTCATCTTCTCATTAAAGCTTCAAGATTCAAATCAAGAAGTATTCCCTTGCGAGGCTCTCCTTCATAGATGAGTTAGAGCAGAATCATAATTTTCTCTTTCTCTATTATTGTGGCAAGTTCGATTGATTGGTTTTTCAAATAATCAACTAACCACCCTTTTTTATCTGGAAATATAAGCTCCATTTGATTATGAAATATTATCCTTTCTATGTATTCCTAGATTCATTTTGCTAATTTCGTTAACGATTTTGCATCTATGTTCATCAGAGAAATAGGTCTAATTTTTCTTGTTTAAGTGTTGGAATCAAATAAACTGACCTCATAAAAAGTATTAGAAATTTATTCTTCATTGCATTGTCTCTGGAAGAGCTTGTTCAAGTTGAGTGTTTTTTTTATTGAGTAAATATAAAAATTCACAGGTAAAGTCATATGAATCTAAAGTTTTCTTTGAAAATTTATTTTTAATACCAGATTTCAGGTTTTTTTAATAGACACAGGATTGTTCAGATTTTCTATTTCTGATTCTGTCATCTTTAGCATGTGGTATTTTTCATATAAAATGTCTGCTTTATTCAAATTATCAAGTTTATTTGCCTAAAGTTCATAATACTTTCTTTACCTACAAAATAGAATCTGTGCTGATATATACTTCTCTTTCTCTCAAATTTATTTTTATATATCATTTTCCATATCTGTTATTTGTTGTCTTAAATTAATTTTCCTATTTTTCATAGTTTTGATTTGTTCTTTATTTTCTAATTTCATGAAATCAAATCTTAAAATATTTATTTTCACCTTTCTTATTTTCTTTAAATGCACTTAAGCTAATAACTTACCTGCAACACTGATTGAAATTCCTTCAAGAAGTTTTGATATGCTAATATTCATTGTCATTCCATTTAAAACATTTTTAATTTTCATTTTGATTGCTTCTTTTACCCATGAATTATTTAAAATTTTAATTTCAGTGAGTTCTGGGATTTTCCTGATTATGTTTTTGTTATTGAGTTCTAGTACAATCCCAATGTAGTTATAGAACAAACTTAGAATAATTTTAATCTTTTGAAATTATTTGAGGCTTTCCTTTTGTCCCAGAACATAATCAATTTTGTCATGTGCACATAAAAATAATTTAAAGTTGATTAAGTCTGGGTTAAGTGTTCTGTAAATTAGGTCAATTTTCTTGTTCAGATTGTGTATATGTACATCTAATATTTTCTTTTCCCTATCATGTATTTGCCCTTTATTCTTTCTGATATATTTTCTTCCCTCCTGAATTTCCTTTTTTCTGCTTTTGGGTGTGTGTGGGGCGAGGGGACTGGGGATTGAACCCAGGGCCTCACCCTGCTAGGCAAGCACTCTACCACTGAGCTACACACCCAGCCCTCATTTCTTTGCTTCTGACTGTGATCATTTCTTTCTGGTTGATAAATTCTACTTAAATATTTTTTTACAGCATTTACTGGAGAAAAGTTCTCTTAGTCTTTGTCTTTCCAATGATTTTCAAGGATATCCTTGCAGAGTGTATAAGTCCGGTTTGGCGATTACTTTTATTTAGCACTTTAGAGTTTGCAAGGAAGTTAGTCAACATTTGACATTTAGAGTTTGCAAGGAAGTTAGTTAACATTTGTTTGCAAGGAAGTTAGTTAGCATTTGATCTTAATTTTTGAAGGTAATATAATTGTTTCTAAGATTATTTTCTTATTCTTCATTTATTTTGCCAGATTTATTATGTGCCCATTGTTGTGTTTATCCTGCATTGGATTTGCTAAATTTCTTGAATCTTTGGGTTCATTGATTTTGTTAAATTTGAAAATTTTAATCATCAGCTCTTCAAAATACTGCTGCTGTTCCTTTCTATCTGCTTCTAGGATTCCTCTTTAGGATTATATGTATATAATAACATCATATATAGAGAATATATAACACATGTACAATAACAAATGCATATAATACAGTAATATAAACATAATAACATATATATTTCATGTCTTTTATCTTCCATTCTGTTCTTTCCATTTATTTTCCTTTTTGTGTGTCAGTTTGGATGTTTTCTGTTGACATGCTTTGAGCTAACTAATTCTGTTTTTTACTGTAGCCTGGCTACTACTCTTAGAACCATCTATTAAATTTTTAGTTTCATATATTGTGTTTTTCTTAGAGCTTCATTTCATTTTTATAGATATCCTTTCATCTATTTGGTTCTTTTCTCTTATTTCTTTAATGAATTATTTATAGTTATCTTTCATACTCTGCCTATTAATTTTATTCTCTAGCTTATCAGTGGGTGACATCTATTTTCTGTCTTTTCTCTTAATTACTGAATCTCTTCACAGAGAGTAAAAGACCCACAGAAGGACGAGATACTTCAATCTTTCACCCTACGGTCTTCTCTCCACATTTAAGTGATTATAATGAAGGGGTGATAATCCTGATTCAGTTGGAAATTAATTGGGGATAAAACTAGATTATAGTATTTGTACTATTCAGTCCATTTCTGATTTTACTGCTTTGAGGGCATACATCTCCTACATTTTTCACTGCAACCCTGATGGGAGCTTGCCTATTCTGCCCCAGAAGAGTAAATGATCTCTGTCTTTGCTTTTTACAAGTTTCAGTCATGTCTCCAGTTCCCCAGCAAATGTCTTGAATTGCTGACAGGTGATGTTCTCGATGCACGATCCCTTGTTGGCACGTCTGACTTCCTAAGCACCATGAGATTGTGGATATTTTACTCTGCATTTTTGGTTTTAGTTTAGCTCTTCTGTAGCTCCAGCAAATATCCCTGGGGGAAAACAAGTGCTTGAGTCTCCTCGTTTCCAATTCCTCACAACCTATTTGTCTGTTAAAAGCTTCTGTGGTTACTTTTGCCCCTAGCAGCGTCCTGTTACTTCAGCAAGACTAGTCCTCTGCTCATACCCAAAATGACAGATGACCCAGGATGAAAAATGGCTGAAGGTAGTCAGCTCACCTCTCCTTTCTCAGGAGCTAGGCTTAAAACATCCCCATTCCTTCCACAGCTCTCTCTTGCACTCAGAAATGTGAATTCTGTAATTTATCTGTCTGTATCTAACTGCTGTAGTAGGAGCATTACCCTACTGGCAACGACTGTATCCTATTCAGAAGCAAAAGTTTATCAGACCCTATTTGGAGGCAGAGAAATCCAAGTGAGGATTCTTTTGGTCACAAGCCACCAGGAACCCAGTGCAAATGGGCTTACGAAAAAGGGAATTTAGCATGTTCCCTAATTGAAAAGTCCGTGTGTAAAGATGGCTAGCTTCAGCTACAGGCAATCTAGGAATTAAATATAAAAACCCTCATTGTCTCTAATTTAGTTCTGTGCCCAATACTGTCTTAGCTTTATCACTCAAACTAAATGGACTGAAAGGAAGGAGGAGTGACTCCTCAAAGCAAAATCCATGTTTTAGAAAAAAAAGGAATAGATTGTGAACAGTAGGAGCAATGCCCACTATTCCTGGCCGCTCCAGCCAGCATTTATCCCTTTATCTTCTCAAAGCAATAATTCCTACTGCCACTTAAGCACTGAAATGCATTATTTTGTCTTGTGTACTGCTCAGTGTTCTGCTTATGATAAGCTGAAGCTTTGTTCTTAATACCCTTTTGGTATCCAAGTCATGAAAATTCATGCTGGTCTTCTAATAGGTACTTAATAAATTCTTGTGGCATGGTTGGTCCTGGGCTGGGTTACCTGACTACATTTCACGCAGGTCAGCAGCTCAGGAGGATTAATTTCTCAGTTTTCAACTCTAATCATGTGCAAATACGTGCTGTCAGAAGAAAGCACTTTAAAATACACCATGGGTTATTGTTGTACATTTTATGCAGCGTTCCTTTGAAGCAAAACCAAATGAGAAAATAGGTAAGGGTCCCTAGTTAATCCCTGAGCCGTTTCGCCGATGCGCAGTACTGGGTTCAGCATGCCTTCCTCTGCCGTGACATCGCACATCCCATTTTCCACCTTCCAGGCAGGCAATTATGGGAAGTCTTCAGTGCTGCCCTCCGAGAGACTAGATCATGGGCTCAATGGAGCTATGACAGGAAGGCAGCTCATTTCCTCCCAACTACTCGATGTGTCTCTCCCCACAAAAGAAAGGGTTTTCAATTTCTTCTTTCACCTGCATGGCTGCCAGAAATCACACAAAAAGAGTCTACACTTTGAGCCTGAGCTTGAAACTGGAAACTGACTTACACAGTCAGCTGGAGTGTTGGAGCTGAGCAGACCATGGTATATCTAGGAACAGTGTAGCTCCCACAGTAGGTGTGTTGATCAAAGGCATTTGAACATGGAAAGACCTAAAAGAATTAATAAATTAGAGCAAACACATAGTGTGGCAATAAAGAGCATGGTGGGTTGCAGTCAGCATCCTTGTTCGGCTGCTGAGTGGTCCTGTGCCTCAGATGCCTAATTTGTATTGTAGAACTATTGTGATAAATTGGAATAATCCAAGTGAGGTACTTAGTATGATGTCAAGCATAACCAACAATAAATAGTTACTATCAATATTCTTTTTTTTTTTTTTGCGGTACCGGGGATTAAACCAGGGGCGTTCTACCTCCAAGCTACACCCCCCGCCCTACTTTTTATCCTTTATTTTGAAACCGGGTCTCAAAAAGTTGCAGAGAGCCTCACTAAGTAGCTGAGGCTGGCCGTGAACCCGGATCCTCCAGTCTCTGCCTCCCAAGTACTGGGATTACAAGCATGCGCCACCATGCACGGCAAGTTACTATCGATATTCTTATTGACTCGTGCAGGAAACTTTAGGGATAGCATCACCAACTATTTATCTCCATGGTAATGAGCTCATGTGGCTATGGCCACACATAAGTGCAGAAAAATTTTGAAGATTTGCCTATTTTAAATGTGCTTGTATATATTTTTCTGTACATTAAAATATCCAACCAAATTGTTCTGAACATATGTAGATCCAAGAGCAGAGACCATCATTAAAAGTTAAGACCAGCCAGGCACAGTGGCACTACCTGTAATCCCAATACCTACAGGAGACAGGAGGATCACTGGTTAGAGGTCAGCCTGGGTAACTTAGTGAGACCCTGTTTCCAAATAAAAAATAAAATAGGGCTGGTGGGATAGCTCAGAGGTAGAGCCTCCTGGGTTCAATCCTCAGTACCACACAAAAAAGCTAAGATTGTGAACTTTTTGAGAGGGGAAAATTAGATGTACATTTCTATGACTACCTGTGTTCCTCAGGTCTCATACAAATGCCAAAATCTCTTTAGATTACAAAGTACAAAATTTTACATTAAATGTAGATTTTTTTTCAAAAATAATTATAAAGAAGTTTTGTGGAATGGCTAGTTTTTGCCAATTTATTCACCCTGCATCTTTTTTAATCTATAACCCATCCTAGTTTGATAATAATTACTCTGCAAGCAGTGTTCACTTCTCCATACTCAAGTTTTTACTTTTTTCCTCTTTCCTACTTTGAACCTTGCCTCTGGACATAATCTTTCCACCTAGTTAGCATGCATTTTTATTCATTTGCAATTGATTTGAAGCATAGCTAACATGTGCCAGGACCTATACGACAGAGGGAAGATCACTGGCCCTGTTCAAAATCCAGTGGAGGAGTAAAGAAACAATGCTCTATCGACACAGTAAGAGAAACACAGAGATTATGGGAAGAGTGGGATCTGAGTGTTAAAAGGTGGGTGGGAGTTGAGTAGTCTGGTCAAGAATCAAGGAATGTGGGCATGACAAATAGTACAAAGGCAAGAAATAGTTCAACATGGAAGGAAACTAATAACCGTGTTGCTCAAATATGAAGCTCAAAGTAGTAACCGGCAAAAGAGATCCCAGAGAAGACAGGGAAAATAGTGAAAGGCCTTTCTTCCATTTTAATAGCTTTGTGTCTTTCTGTATATAGTGGGGAGGCGCTGGAGGGTATTAAACCAAGAAGTGACATGCTCAGGTGCACATATTAGAGTGAATATAGGCTGGAGGAGAACATTCAAGGCTATGGCTATAGGCATTGAGAATCCCTGCAGAAACCTGAGGGCATAAATGCAGGCAGTGGTAGTTAGCCAAGAGGAGACTGAGCAAGAGTATGTCTAGGGAAGCAGAAACTTGCAATTTTTCCAAAATAATCCTCTTTAAAAACACCTTAGGAAACATTTTAAAATGAAATAAGGTATAGATAGATAGATGATAGATAGATAAATAGATGATAGATAAAAGACAGGTAGAGGTTGGTCAAAAGATATGTAACTATAGTTAGAAGGAATAAGTTTCAAGAAATCTATTGTACAGCATGGCCAGTGATAATATATTGAACTCTTAATAATATAGAGAAGATGGTAAATACTCTCACCACAAAAATGACAATATATGAGGTAATATGTTCATTAATTAGCTATATTTAACCATTACAAAATGTTTATATACTTCAAAACATCATGTTGTACATGAAAAAAATCTATGATGTTATCTGCCAATTTTAAAAAACAACTGAAATACTTCAATAACCTATATATAAAAATAATGAATAATCACTAAAATTTGGATGAACCCTATTTAAAAGCTATCAAGTGCTTTAAGAGAATTTGATTTCCTGTAATGTAGTAAGATAATTTACATTGGTTTTTACTTGAAGAAGTATTTTGTTAAAAATACAGTATCATTTAGTAATTCAAAACAAGAACCCTAGGGCGATACCTCCTTGGTCCAAATCCCAGCTTTGTCATATACTGCATTATGCAACTTCTTTGTACCTTGGTCCTCTCACCTATCAGAAGAGGATAATACGTCCTCATAAGGTTTGGTGAAGGTTATATGAGTTAATAAATGAAAGATATCTAGAATAGTATTGTGTGATAAATGCTATGTATTTTTATTGGTATTTATTTTCATTTCATTTTTGTTGGTCTTTAGTCTCAAAGTGATAAGAATACTTTCTTTTAGAGAAGAGTATATCCACATTCTGGCTGAACTCCATCTCTTCTCTTGCTAGGCAGGTCTCTCATTGCCTCTACCCACTTAATCTTCTACAGCAGCCATATTAGCTCCCTCATATAACTCCTTCTTTGTTTGTCTAGTTGAAAAATAAAAATTGTATCTATTTATGGTATACAACATGATGTTTTGCTATATGTGCTCATTGTGGAATGACTAAGTCAAGCTGACTAACATATGCATTACCTCATACACTTCTCAATTTTTTATGGTGAAGCACTTAAAATCCATTCTCTTAGCTATTTTCAAGCATACAATATCTTGAATAATTTCAAATAACTAAAATGTTGTATCCTTTGGCCAGTATCTCCCCAATCCTTCCATCCCCCAGCTTCTGGTAGCCACTATTCTACTTTGCTCCTGTGAGTTTGACTTTTTTATATTTCACATATGAGTGAGACCAAGCAATATTTGTCTTTCTATGCCTGACTTATTTCATTTGAGAGAATTATTTTCAATTCTACCCATGTTGTTGTGAAAGACAGGATTTTATCTATTTATGGCTGAATAATATTCCATTGTGTATATACGATGCATTTTTTATCCATTCATCAGTTGATGAATACTTCAGTTGTTTCCATGTCTTGGCTATTGTGAATAGTACCATAATAAATATGGGATTGTAGATATCTCTTCAATAAACATATTTCATTTCCTTAGATATACACCCAGAAGGAGGATTGCTGGATCACATGGTAGTGCTACTCTTAACTTTTTTTTTTTTTTTGGCGGTACTGGGATTGAACCCAGAGGCATTCTACCTCTGAGCTACACCCCAGTCCTATTTTTTTTATTCTTTACTTTGAAACCAGGTCTCATTAAGTTGCGGAGAGCCTAAGTAGCTGAGGCTGGCCACCAACCCGGATCCTCCGGTCTCAGCCTCCCACGTACTGGGATTACAAGCGTGCACTACCACGCCTGGCTACTCTTAACTTTTTGAGGAACCACCATACAGCTTTCCATATTGGATCTACTAACTATATAACTATGGTACATAACTATCAACAGTGTGCAAGGTTTCCCTTTTCTCTACATCCTAACCGACACTTGCTATTTCTTGAAATTTTCAATAATAGCTATCCTAACAGGTATAATGTGAAATCTCATAGTGTTTTTAATTTATATTTCCCTGATTATTAATGATAATGGGTATGATAGATAGATGATAGATTGATAGATAGATGATAGATAGATATTGTATGTCTACTTTTGAGATCGATCTTCAAGACAAAAGATCAGTAAAGATGCCTCAGACCTAAGGAACACCATAAACCAAAGGGACCTAGTAGACACTTACTTTGCTCCTGTGAGTTTGACTTTTTTATATTTCACATATGAGTGAGACCAAGCAATATTTGTCTTTCTATGCCTGACTTATTTCATTTGAGAGAATTATTTTCAATTCTACCCATGTTGTTGTGAAAGACAGAATATTCCTAATTTGTTTGCTAATGTCCCCACCCTTCTGATGTTAGGTAATAATTTATGTTGTCAATAATTTTTGTAATTATTAATTCAACATAGGCCTAGAAAGTACATATTTGATACCACACACTCTGCAGTGGATGTTTTTGTTGTTTATTGTTATTTTTTTTAATGAGTAGCACATTATTTCTGTGGCTCTTCTGAAGAAAAAACATGTGAAACAGATATTCAGAATGACAAATAATATGCTAATTGCTGATCAGGGAAAGGAAGAAAGGCTATTGGCAAAGAAAGGGTGGAATAATTATCTTCTCCAGCAAAAAAGACATCTATGTTAACTTTGGAAATGGCTATTTCAGTTGAGCTTTGAGGTTGGAATGATCCGAACAGTGAAGAGGTGAAATGCATAAACAGGTGAGGAGAGGGGGTGAAAACACATTTTAGAAATAATGAACAATCTAGGTGGGTGCCTAGAATATGAAGTGTATTGAGCAGTAGCAGGAGATCAGAGAGGGAAGATATTTGGGGCCACAATAATTAAGAAATTAGGAAATTCCTAGAAACAAATGAAAACAGAGACACAACATATCAAAATCTCTGGGACACCCTGAAGGCAGTATTAAGAGGAAAATTCATAGCACTGAGTGCCCACATAAGAACAGAAAATCACCAAATAAACAACCTAATGACACACCTCAAAGCCCTTGAAAAACAGGAACAGGAACTGTAGATTTTGTTGTCACAGCACTGGGAAGCTATTGGAAAGATTTTAAGGAAAAGGATATTATGCTGAATCTCAGAAAACTCAACTCTCAAGATTAATTCTCTGCTCTTTGAGTTGAGAAAATTCCTTGAATTCTACATGTTTCTAAGTGTGTTCCTAGTTTTCTTTTTCATCTATAGTAGATCATATTAGTACCTCTTTCTTATGGTGTTGTGAGGACTAAATTAAATAATATATGTAAAGTGCTAAAAACAGAGCCGGGTGTGGTGGTGCACGCTTGTAATCCCAGTACTTTGGGAGGCAGAGACCGGAGGATCCAGGTTCGTGGCCAGCCTCAGCTCTCTCTCTCTCTCTCTCTCTCTCTCCCTCTCTCTCTCTCTCTCTCTCTCTCTCTCTCTCTCTCTCTCTCTCCTTAGTGAGGCCCTCCACAACTTTGTGAGACCCGGTTTCAAAATAAAGTATAAAAAATAGGGCCAGGGGCGTAGCGCGGAGATAGAACACCCCTGCGTTCGATCCCCGGTACCGCAAAAAAAAAAGTGCTAAAAACAGTGCCAGACTCATTTTCATTTAAAAAATGCTTTACTATTGTCCTCAAGAGTGAACATCTCACCCACCGTTAGGCAACTTTGGGAGATCAACCATTTACCTACCTCTAAGTCACCCAGCACAAAAGAATATATGCTCTGTCTTGAGTACTATTCCTGCCAAGATCCAGTGCCAAAGTGAGACCTGTGATAGACACCACCTCTCCAGCTCTTGGCTGCACATACATCAAGGATCTAAGAGCCCCGTGTGTGAGATGACAAATTATGGGTAGAACCGGCTATTATTCACTCTTGCCAAACAAAACAGAAGGCTGTCTAAAAGTTTCTGCAAGGTAAACCCTTACTTTATTACCTAAACCGACATTGCTTTATGCTATTTTTTTCCTTCAGAATTTCCTTATGCAACAGTTTTTGCAAAGCATCTTGCTCATTGGATCTGTTGGAATTGTTGAAAACAAAACACTTCCCCCTCTGCTGTTTTTCATCATGCAGCCATCTCTGAACAACCTAAATGCTGAGGTTCTAGGGATTGTCAGCAGAGACAATTTATTTGTTTCATTAGATGAAATTTGACCTTTATTTCCCCCCTATATTATATTAGTATGTGATGTGGTTTTCCATTTTTATAAGCACCAATATGATAAAAAGAAACTATCAGTGTCCAATATGCTAAATGCCAATTCCAGGAACCGACTGCCCAGAGGCTAACTTGGAAATAGCTACTTTTGTTCACCCTCTGCAACTTCCTCAACTGAGAAATGATCTCATCATATTGCTCATCCAGGTCATAGTTCTGACAGCAGCTCCCTAACACGATTAAGACTCAAAATAATTCTATTCCGGCCCAGAACATTTGCATTGGCACACATCAATACCCCATTGTGCCTCTCTCCCTACTTTTCCTTCACAAAATCTGCTTCTACTCAGTCAGGCCACAGTATCAAAGTGCCACTGACTTGTCTTCCCAGGGCCTTCAATCTAACCCCTCATCTGAATTTCACTGGACATAGGTGATTTGTTCTTAAATTAAAATGAGAGGTGAAATAATTTCTGGATTATTTACTTGGTAATGTTAATATACAGTAGAAATTGATCAACTTTTTGTGGAAGTGGGGCTTCAGGATCAATAATAGATGCAGCATACGTATGAAAAACTGCATAACCCAAGAAATGCAACCAATAAAATTAATCGTGTCTGTGTAAATGGCACATGTTGATTTAAAGTACATTCTTAAATATAGCATTCAACTATTTTACTTATCTACTGTAGGTGAAATGGATTTGCAACAGGGATAATTTCATTTG
This sequence comes from Glis glis, assembly GCA_004027185.1. NCBI lineage: Eukaryota > Metazoa > Chordata > Mammalia > Rodentia > Gliridae > Glis > Glis glis. The sequence continues at coordinate 99,326 of PVJS01000028.1, forward strand.
TTCATTAAATTATTTATATGGTTATTTATTTTTCCCCTAATCAATGCCTGAAGAAAGCCATCTCATCAGAGAATCCTTTGCTTTCTCCTCTGTATTTTCATAACTCTTCGGAAGTCTCCTATAATACTATTTATTTTGAATATATAACTTGTAAGAATCTCTAACTTTAAGGAAACAATATGTTGAGAACTTTTTTATTATGCTAATATTTATGTACAATGATTCTTACTGCAGCCTAATTTATAACAAAAAATGCAAAACAACCTAAAAATTCTGCAATAGAAAAAGTTAAATAAATTATTGCACATTTGTATAATCAAGTACTATAAAGCCATCTCAGTGCTCATCTAGAATTTTTAATGGTGATGAAACATTTGTTTTATAATGTTAGAAGAAATAATACACAAAACTTTATCCCTGTATCTAATATAATTTAAATTATAGTTAAATATTCATGAAAATATACTGTTAATAGTGATGATTTCTGAATTAGAATAAGTATATTTTATCTTCTTTATATACATCTTGCCTTTTCAAGTGTTAGATAATAAACATATATAACTTTTACATTCACAAAACAAAACCACTAATGTGTTTTGTAAGTTTTTCAGTAAGCCAATTCTGTATCTCATACTGTGTTGCCTCTGGAAAGAAATCAGAAGAAAACTACAATAATAGACGGGTTCTCATGGAGCTTACAGTTTAATGGAAGATATTAAAGAGACAAATATGACAAAAAATGAAAGTACAAAAATGGATTAAAATTGACACTGAAAAACTGCTTAGCAAGTTTTGTTCCTCCAAAAGAGTTGAGAATTGTGGATTTGGTGAGGAATCAAGAGAAGGAAATATTGTGTGGAGGTGGACAGATGGATTTGAATGGATAGAAGAAATGGGTAGATAAGGGAAGAGACCAAAGCATAGAGTCAACCCATGTTTGGGATTTTGTTTTATGAATCTTATTAGAGAGTTTGTATTACATATAACAGAAAGGGTCCAACTAGAAACACAAACTTATATGTATTTAAAACAAAAAGATATAAAATAGGGAATTGGGAGCACACAAATCATAGAAAGTCTTGGGCAGAATCAGCAGCTGTTATCTAGAGGTTAAAAACCTGCAGAGGCCAGGCATGGTGGCACACACTTGTAATCCCAGTACTTTGGGAGGCAGAGACCGGAGGATCTGGGTTCGCGGCCAGCCTCAGCTCCCTCACTCTCTCTCCCTGTCTCTCTCTCTCTCTCTCTCTCTCTCTCTCTATCCTTAGTGAGGCCCTCCGCAACTTTGTGAGACCCGATTTCAAAATAAAGTATAAAAAATAGGGCTGGGGGCGTAGCGTGGAGGTAGAACGCCCCCCTGGGTTCAATCCCCGGTACCGCAAAAAAAAAAAAAAAAACCTGCAGAAGCCAGGCATGGAGGCACATGCTTATAATCCCAGTAATTGGGAGGTTGAGACAGGAGAACTGCAGGTTTGAGGACAGCCTCAGCAAATAGTGAGACTCATCAACTTAGTGAGACCCTGTTTTTAAATAAAAATAAAATAGGTCTGGGGACATAGATCAGAGGTAGAATGCCCCTGGGTTAAATCCCCAGTAACACACACACACACACGTGCACACACATACACACACACACACACACACACACACACACTTAAAAAGAATCTGCAGAAAACCCATAACGATGTCATAGTACCTCTGCACCTGTGGCAGATGAGTAGCAAATGAAAACAGATCATTACAGAACTCATCTCTGCAAAGCCCACAGTCTGTTGTCAGAGTAGAAGTAAAATGACTACTGCCTCTCCTCTTGCTTCCAAATCTTGCACAAGTACGCCTGCTAGGCAGAAGGCCAATCTATTGAGAACAATAAACACAAAGTAGTCTGAAAAAATATAGTTCCCAGACTTGTAGCCTCTGTCATACAGGATAAATCAGAAAAGGGCATAGGAGTGAATAATTGGTGTCCCATTGTCTCCTCAGATACTTACATAGATAGTTATGAAGGTTGAAAGCCAGGTGAGCAGTTTAGTCTTAGAAAAAATAAGATTTCTTAGGCACATGCAAAGCATACTAGAAAACTGAATTGGTAAAGAAAACCTCGCTACTGTGGTGTGCATTCTCTGAGTCACTTCACTAGCATAGACTACCAAGAAGAACACCAACAACCTCAAAGAACTGAAGGTAAGGCAGAAATGGGATCAAACCTTTATGGGTTCAGAGCCAACGTCTATGTGTCCAAGCCTCACTACAGGCTTGAAGATGATTTACATGAACCACATAGCCACCTTGACCTTTTTAACAGGTTAGTGTACTCTATCAAGTCAATAAAAGGGGCATGATGTCCCATTGGTTTTAAACTGCACCTCTGGTTGCACCACACAGATCCAAGTGACAGCTCTAATAGGCAACTGATCATACGAAAGATGCCACACTCATGCGCATCACTCCTTCATGGCAATGTTCTCAACTCACTGTTATCATATAATTGCATATTTGATTTTCAACATTTATCCTGAAGTATTGCATAAAAATTTATATTTTAGATCTGAAATGCATAGAATGATTTTAATATGCCCTCACACTTGAAAAATTATTTCTGGCTAGAAGCAAAGAGATTTCAAATGAAAAAAAAACTGTAGCCCCAAAACTCTCTTCATTTATGAGTTTGGGTTGGACTAGGCAACTTCTTATAAGAGAGAAAGTGATAAAGGATTTCCAACAATTTATCCTACTCTTTTTCATTATCCTCTTTACAACCTACATATTTGTAATTTTTTTTTTAATTCAGGAGGCATGTTCTACTTTTTCTTTCTTTTTTTTTTGGTGGTGGTGGTAGTGGTACTGGGGATTGATGCCATGGACGTTCTACTTTTGAACTATACCCCCACCTCTTTTTAAAAATGTTTTGTCTGTTTTGTTTTCGAAACAGGGTCTCCTTGCTAAGTTACTGAGGTTGTCCTCAACCTGCAATCTTCCTGTCTCAGCCTCCCAAGTACTGGGATTACAGGTGTATGCCACCACACCTGGGGTGTTCTATTTTTTTATAACACCACAGACCTCAGAAATTGCCCACAGATCGTGCCAATAAACATTACTTGATGAATAGATCAATTCTAATAGTTTCCATATCTCTGCCGCTAGATCACAAGTTTACACTGAGATTTAAAAAGATGAAAGTTTCTTGGCCTGAAATTTTAGTGTTGAGGGCTATTCAGTAATAACAATAATGATGAAGAAAATAGATGAAGAAGAGGAGGATAAGATAAGAGGAGTAGGAAAAGAGGAAAGAAGAATGTAAAAAGAAAAGAAAGCATGATATAAAATTTGCCAAGGGACTGAGAAATACCTTACCTAGGGAATTTATAATAATTGCTGAGATGAAAGATGGAGTAGGGTAAAATGAAGTCATACATGATCCTAACAAAAATCACTTAAAAACATCTATGTCTAACATGCTTAGAAAGCAAGGCCGAGACTATGGAAAAGATTGTAGGCATCTTCCTAAAGTATGTTTTTGAAGACACTTTGAACTATGACAGTAAAGCTAAATATAAAATTCTATATAGGAAGTCATGAAAAATGGATAATGTTCTCTGCAACCTATAATTTCCTAAATTGATTTATTTTTGATAAAAGTGTTCATATTATTGTCATTAATATAGTGTGGGCTTATGATTTCATCGACTCAGCTCAGCTACCAGAAACGATGATTAAAGCAGGCACTTCTGCTACTTTTGGAGAAATCCTTTCAAGTCAATTTTCCTTGGATCAGCTTTCAACATAAATTTTGTCCCATGTGGAGAAATTCAGCACAATGTATGCAGGCCCATAAAACAGGAAAGCCTATTTTCATCAAGGAAGTGGGGTGCTGCATATTTATGCACAATGTCCCATGTAAATCAGGAAGCCACAAAACTAAAGGCATTAAAGACGCCAGGTCTTTCTGTGGAATACTGTGGTCGGTGCATTTTTATGTGAAACAAGTCAAAGCTGGGACTCAGATTTCTCCATGTGCCTGCAGTGCTTCTGCCTTAATAGAGACCTGAAACCAGAAAGAACTGCCATCAATTCACAACATATTTTTCTTTCCAAAATTACATTTCTCTTATAAATATCCCTGGAAAATAACCTTACGAATCCAATAAACCCCAAATCACTTTACCAGTGACCTTATTTCTGGTTGTCGTCAGCACCCTGTTCTCATCAGCAGCCTGGAAGAGAGACTGAAATTTGTGATCTTTTGATGAGCCATGAAGATGAATCCTGTGATTTAGAACTGAGGACATAAGGCACTTTCTAAATGGAGAACAGAGCTCCTGATATCCAGGGTCCTATAAAATGTCCATCGGTTCACTCTTGTCACGGCCATGGTCTCAGAAAAACATCTGTGTTAATCTTATAACTAAACAGCAGGTTTTAGGTTTTATTGTGCTAGGAGGGGGTTTGAGCCCCCTTTCTCTGCCCACCCCTGACTTTCTCACCCCACGGGCAGCAGCTTTGCAAAGCCTGTCGTTACTGTCCACTCGGTTTGTATTTTTATCTGATTGTGAATGACATACCCGCAGAGGCTTTGCTTTTTATCCTCTCCTATATTTCAAAGCTTGTTTCTTCCTCAGTCCTGACACCGGCAATCTTTTGTGGTTTTTCTTGGGCCTCAAAGGCTTAATGGTCTGGCACAGACTTGAATCTTTGGAAATATATCTCAACCAACTCTAACAGCGGTTTCAGAGAAGTTCAGGGAGCAGCCACTCAGAAGCAAAAGTCATGCCAAAAGTTAAGTGTTCCGGGGAGCTTTTTGTCGTTAAAATCAAATGAGTGTATTTAAAGGTTGCTATAAAACTTGTGAAATTCACTTAGACAACTTAAGATTTCTAGATTCCCTAGGGGTAGGTAAATGAAACTGAATTCAGAAGTTACTTAGCTCTTCAACCAGATGTTTGGTGGCCCCTTCCCTGGGAAAAGAGGGATAGGAAGACCATGGCTGGGCATGTGGAGGTCAGATAATATTAAATACCTGAGTTGCTTCACAGAAGCACAGCTATAACTGTAATAAATAGAGTTAAGCAGTTATGATCCAAGGAGGTGTGCTATGGCTTGAATGTACTCTCCAAAACTCATGTTGACATTTAATTGCCATTGTAACAGTATTAAGAGGTGGGATCCTTAAGAGATGATTAATGTGGTTATCATGGGACTGGGTTAGTTATCATAAAAGTGGGCTCCTGATTTTAAAAAAGATGAGTTTGATCCAATGTTTTCTCTTTCTGTCTTGACCATGCCTTTCTGCCGTCTTATATTGCAGCACAAAGGCCCTCACCAGATGCTGGCCCATACTCCTGCACTTCCCAGCCTCAGAACTCAAATAAAATTCTATTGATTTCAATTTACCCATTTGCTGATACTCTGTTATAGCAGCAGAAAACTAACTAGGACATGTGTCTTTGTTCATACTGCTACAACAAATATACCATAGATTGGGTAGCTTATAACAACAGAAGTGTATTTATCATTAGTCTGAGACTCAGACACCAGCTCTAGAGAGGGCCCTGTCTCTTTGTGTCTTCTCAAGGCTGAAGCCGAGCGAGCAAGCTCTTTGGCCTCTTCTATCCCATTCATGAAGTCTTCATTCCCATGACCTAATTACCTCCCAAAGACTCCACATCTAAGTACCATCGCATTGGGGATTTGATTGCAACATATGGATTTTGGAGATTTGGCTCATAATAGAAGATATTCTATTGTCCATAAGTCTCACTTTTGACACTTTTTGAAACTTCAAATGAATAAAGTAGTGCTTTAATTCTTTGAAAGTAAATATTTTGTTCATTTCTTTATCATGAATTACCACTCAGGGAAGGTTTGACATCAGAAGAAAGGATGATAAAGACATGGAGGAGGAGAGAGAAAGAGAGGCAGAGAGAGAGAGAGAGAGAGACTTTTGTTACTTATACGTCTCGAACTATTTTAATGCTTTATAAATATTAACTTATTTAACTACAACACTGTGCAGAATAAGCACTATTATTATGCCCATTTTACATGTGAGGAAACTGATGTGCAGAAATGTAAATAATGCCCCAAATCACACACCTAGTTAGATTGCACAGCCAGAATCCAAACTCCAACCAAAGAATCTGAACACTCCACCAACTAGACTTTTGACAACAACATTAGAGCTCTAATTTGAAGGCTTGCTAAGACTAAACACACACACATAAGCTGCCAAACCTCAGTGGCTTCACACAGCAGAAATCAATTTCTCAGTCATGCTGTGTCCTCTGCAGAAGCGGTGCTGCCTGTGCTCAGTCAGGGACTCCAGCCCATGGCGGCTTTATCTCAACATGTGCTTCTGCAGTAACCACCCCAGTGGGAAGGGAAGGTGGCAAGTCACACCCTGGCTCTGAAAATTACATCTACCACTCCCACTCACAATGCACTTGCCAATATAAGTCCCATGGCCCTATCTGAGCTCAATCCACATCTCCTTTCTCAATAGTTCCCCTTTATATATTTCTTCCCTGTAACTGGACTTTTTAAAATCTCCAAGGGAAGACCCACTTTCCTTAAACTTTCAGTTCTCTAGGACATGATATTTATTGGAAATAGTTTTAGCCATGTTACATTAAAGCCCAAGGGTTTTTGAACATATAATCCAGAAAAAAAAACACTTAAAATTGATGTGCTTTCTGCTCTGCACATAGCCACAGGAAATTTTTTCCTCATGACAATGTGTACAGGCCATTATCAGCTGGAAAAGAAGATCATAGGTTAGCATTTAAAAATATTACTCTACCACAGTGCCACTACATGATGGCAAATTCTTAGAGTTGAGAGGTGGATGCACAAATGTCTTTACTTTTTCAACCCAATGTTTTCTCAGTTCATTCAGTTGAATCTCACCTGCGATTTTGTGAGTCCCTGCTCCTTCCCAGTCTTTCTTCCTCCCCAGTCCTCTGTGCAATTTTTGCTCACACTTTCTGCTGGCAGCACCTCCAGGATCCAAACCCTCCATGTCAGTTCTAAGGGGCAACATCAGGCCCTTCAGATCCTATGGATCATTGATACAGCCTTCAACAACTCCAGGGTAACTTTCATGGCAGAAAACAAGCATTTCTCATATTAATGACTGTCTTCTTCAGAATGTCTCTACATTGTTATACTAACAGTACTTCTATCCCCTTTCTTCATCTGACCAGAGAGACCCATCCCAAGGGAATGAGGAAAGAGAAAGACTGCATCAACTGTTATTTGAAGGTACTTGTCATACCCCAGGTACATTAACGCCCATATCCATTGCTAGTCTCATATTTATAATCTAACACCTTTATAATTCATATATTAAGTAACTGAAGTATGGGCATTACCTAATATCTTAGTAGTTCTATCTAGTTCAATAGTTTTAAATATAAGGACTCCTTATAAAATAAAAATATAGTTGAAATCTATATGAAATAGTTATACTTTTAGAGTTTCTTGATTGGGAGCTTAAATAATGGCAAATCTTCCCAGGCATTCAACAATGGATTTTAGGTAAGTTTGAATATTACATATCACTGCAGCATCTACACATATTTAGAAAAGAATATGGAAGATAATTTTTCAGTTCCTCATGAAAGCTGAACAAAGCTATGAATTCAAAACCTCCTTAACAAAACTTCAAATCCTCTCAGGATTCTCATAAGTAAGAATCATGACTTGAATTTGACCAATTCAAAAATGAAAAATTTTGCAATAGAGTACTTTTCTAATCACACCATCAACACTTCCCTCTCCTCATCTATGTAATGGGTTCTCATGTTTTTTTCTATGTTCCTTTACATGTAGATGGTACTTAATTTCAGGAGTGATGGCAATAATTCTTATGGTTTTTCAAAATCTCTTGATAATGCTGGTACTAAGACAAAAATAACAGTTGATTTAAATCAGATCACATATGTGTTCTGTTGGGTGAAAGTTGAATACGGACAGAACTGTCACATGATCATGGTATATGAATTATATAAATAATTCTAACCACAGATCATGATTCTTGGTGACATTATAGCCAACTCACAATGCTCATATTTTTCTTTTCTTTTTTAAAATTCTTTTTGCTTTACTGACTTCACCTGTGTCTGTCAACCCTTTGGTAGATCCATTATCTCAATAACTTGTCCTTAGATTTCATATTGCAAAAAACAATAATCCATATGAAAAACCAATAATCCACATGAAATTTTTGTCCATAATATTTTTATTTCATTTCAAAATTTTACTTGAAGTTTAATTGACAAGAATTATATATATTTATCATGTACAACATGAACACAATTTTCATAAAGATCATAAATACCTAAGGATTATATATTTCAAATTCTAGTGGGTAAAAACTATTTCCTTTTTATTAAAGGAAAGATTTCCATGTGGAAAAAAGAACAAAAGTGGACTTTTCATAAGCAGATAAAAATCACCCAGAATCCCTCTACCCTGAGAGACCTGGAGTTGACATTTCTGTGGCTATTTTTAGATGCCACTCTGGGTGTAGATATTCATAGTATGTGAATATAATTTTTGAATAGCACCATCTTACACATGCTCTTCTAATTTTCATTATGATCACTAATTGAACCATGATGTATTTAAGGTTTTATTATTTAATTTTCAAAAATATTAGGTGTTTTAGTCATTTTTTGTTATGGATTTCTAAAATAAATGCAGCTTGGTGAGAGGACTCGATCTGTATGACAGCGATTGCTTTTATAGTTATTGAGGCATGCTTGGTATGTTCTCAATTTTATTAAATTTCTCAGGTTGCTTGAAAGGAATTGTACAATCTCTAAATGTTGATGCATGTTGATTGTGTCCTGAGAAAACTAAAAAGTCTCCCACTATGGTTTAAGATTTGTCTTTTTCCTTGTAGTTCTGATCAGTTTGGCTTTATGGATATTAAAGTTCTCCTGTTAGATACAAGTTTAGAATTTTTATGTCTTTCTAGGAAACAATTATTTTGTGGCTATATATGACTATCCATAATTTTTTAATTTTATAAAATTTTGTATTTTGTCTGATATCAGTGTAGCTATGTAATATTTCTTTTGTTAGTTTTGGCCTATTATTAACTTCCATTATGTTAAGTCTTCATTTTTTATGCTTTAAATATTGCTTTGATAAATAGCACATATTTAGATTTATATCCAACCTGACAATTTATGTTACACTTATCTAGAAAATTAATTCCATTCACATTTATTATAACTAAAAATATATTTGAATTCCCCTCTACTATCTTGTTCTGTACTTTCTATTAATCATGATTTTCCAATGCATTTTTATTCCTCTATTATATTACTTTTATTTCACATTTAAGTGTTTCACACATTTAAAAATATTGTCTCATATATTCTGGGCACCTGATTTATCTTGCACATAGGTGTTGGTAATATCTCAAGTGTATGGCTTGCCTTTTCCTGTGTCTTATTATAAACAGAAGTTTTTAATTTCAATAAACTCCATTCATTAATATTTTTCTTTATTATCATGCTTTCTGTGTTTTATTTAAGAAATATTTCTATACTTCAAGAATATTGTTGTACTATCTTCCGAAGCTCCTATTTTTCCTTTTACATTTAGATCTATAGGTCATCTGGAGTTGATATTTATGTATTTGTGAAGCAGAAGTACAGATGTTGTTGTTGCTATTTTAGCTAATTTTCCCAACATCATTTATGTAAAACATCATCCTTTATTCACTACCTTGCATGTCCAATTTTTTTGGAAACCAAGAGGTCCCATAGGCCTACCTCTGTTTCTAGATTCTCTATTCATTCCACTGGTTACAGTCTGTCTTTACACCATGTATTAGTTAAAGCAATAATTATTTAATTCACAATTCTATGGATCAAAATTGGTGCTGGGAACCTGGTGCAGTGGTGTACTCCTATAATAATTTTAGCCACTGGAAAAGCTGAGGTAGAAAGATTGTAAGTTCAAGGCCAGTCTGGGCAACATAGTTAAACCCTGGCTCAAAATAAAAAGTAAAATGGGCTGGAGTTGTAGCTCACTGGTAGAGTGCCCCCAGATTCAATCCCCAGTGCAAAAAAGGGGGGTGGAGTTAGGCTGCAGTGGGAATTATTCTGGCCTTGAACAGTTGTCAGTCAGCTGCTAGTTAGCTAGAAAGCACTTATGGGGTTTTTTTAGGTTTGGGGCAGATCAATGGGGTGAAACAGAGCTTTGTACTCCTCATCATCCAGCAAGCTAGCCTGGGTTTTGTGTATGATAGGAGCAAGAACCCAATGAGTAAAGATGTGCAAATGTTCCTGAGGCCTGTGCTCAGAACTGACAGAATGTTCTTTACACCACATTCTATTCACACACCCAACTCAGATTCAAAGAGTGGAGAAAAAGACCTCAATTTTAATGAGAAATACTTCAAGTCAAATTACAAAGAAGCACAGTTACAGGGAAAGAAATAAATACAGATATGATATTTTTTGAAATAATCAACAATACTGCACTGTGGATATAAGTATTTGCATTCTTCCCATATTAAAAATATACTGAGCTTATTCTGATACCCTCTGAAAGTATCATTCTGTCACAGCATCTGATATAATGTCCAGAATCTCATTATTTACATCATTTCTAAATTCAGATCTTTGGATATAGCTCCTCTTAATCTAGAAATCTATAAACTAAAAAAGACAGAATATCTGACGCCCACACAATCTTTATATTGCATTGACAATGATCCAGGTCCTCAAGCCCAATTCATTCACTGTCAAAAATGTTTTTCTTTTAATAGTTTATACAATATTAGCAGAAAGGAAAAATAAGCAACCAGAACTCCATAAAACTCTATTAGTTGATTTTATAGTATTCTTATTTACATCTGAATTCCTCCTCCCTGTATTGTATACTGCTGTGGCTTGACAGAACTTAATGTATTTGATAAGGCCTAGTCACTTCTATTAGAAGAGTAATGAACTATAAACTACAGAGGTGACTGATTCCCAACTACCACTTGCTATTAGGTCCCCAATACACTTCCTTTGTGGACTACCAAATATCATGAGAGCAGGTGTAGAAGGAAATTTTTGATACTAAGATGGGAAAATAAACCTCAATAATTAATATGGGTTTTAATTTCTTGAGAGTATTGGTATTTTTTAAATTTTAATACTTTTATTGGTGCATTATAGTCTCACATCATAATGCAGTTCATAATGATAATGATATACATGCACATAGTACTTGGTGGGCTTTTCCCTGGCTCCCTTCCCATCCACCCTTCCCCATAGAGTATTGAGACTGACATTGGTATTCTCACATATGTACATAATGTCAGTGGAAGTAATTCCTTCCTTGATCCTCCCTCTTCACCCCCCTTCCCCTAGGCCACTTTCCTGCCTCCACTGGAGTTTCTCCTCTATCATCTGAAGTCCCTCTGGTATCCCTATTATTCCTGAGCCTCCACATATGAGAGAAAACATATGACCCTTCACTTTCTGTGACTGGCTAATCACTCTTAACGTAATATTCTCTAGGTCTATCCATTTTCCTGCAAATGACATAATTTTGTTCTTCTTTATTGCTGAGTAGAATTCCATTGTGAGTATTGGTATTTATAAGGGCTCTTTTAGACTTTGAAAACTCTTTCAACACAAATATTTGTTTAAAAAGAAAAGAGAGATACAGCACAATAGCCCCATGGCATAGTTATTATGTTTAACAGTGGTGTGGTTGTTGCTCTCCATAAGAATTTGAGTGATAAGAACTCAGAGTTATTTTTCAACTACTCAATGGAGCGTGGATTATCCCTTGCTTTTTCTTTATTACTTCCCCCAAACAATATGCTTTCTGTTAATGAGAATAGGGCTCTGTTGAAAAAAGAGGACAAAAGCAAGAATTCATTTATCATCATAATAATGTAAATAATTATTCAATAACATTTGTTAAAATACCTGGGTCTCAACTTAGAATTCCTGCTCTTGCAAAGTTTAAATCCAGGAGACTCTTCCTGAAACACACCACAATATTGCAGAGGACAGAAATTCCTCTATGGCAGCCATTCATTCCACGGTGCATGTCTTATCCTGTGAATAGAGTATGTTTGTCCTAAGATTGCAATGAACTCTTTAATGAGAATGGTATATCCTAGAGTTATATAAAGAACTGATCATCTTGGAACAGTGATCATTACAATAATATTTGATTTTAAAAACTGGACTCATAAAGAATAAACCCCAGCCTAATCAAGAAAAATAAATCTAAACACTGTTGAATTAAAAAAACAAGTTACAGAGAAAATATATACTACATGATTATTTAATTTTAAACACATAAATGTACATACATACAGAAATCTGCACAGCAGCTTCAGAGTAGTAGTGGTCTCTGAGAGGAGAGCACAGCGGAATCTAAGCAATTAAAAAAGTGACTTCAACTTTATCCGTAACATTTTATTTGGTGGGTATAATGAATTTTTGTAATGTTATTTACATACTTTTCTACTGTTTTATCTATTTCATAAGTTACGACATTTACAAAGATTCTGCATACTTTGCAAATAATATGCCAATCATGATATAAGGAGCTGGCAAAGGATGTAGACTAGCACACAGCCTAAAAGAAAAGTTCACCCAAAATAAACAAACAAATAAGAATCATCCAAAAAAGGGTAAAGAATGAAGAGTAAGTGAATTTCATTAACCCAATCCTCTAGGTTTCATCAATTCCTAAGAATCTTAGCCTAGGTTCACCCAAAACTCAGATCATGAAACAAGAGCTTGTGTGTAATTATTTTAATTTGTGAAGTATACAAATGAATTGAAGAAGAAATGCTGAAAATAAAGTAACAAGAAAGTAACAATTAATACAAGGGTAGATTGGGGTTCTGATAGCCACTTTTTGGGCACCCAGAACTAAATCTCAACAGGGAAACCTGTGCGGAGCTGTGTGGAATACATCTCAGCTTCCATGCCCAACTGGTTGAGTTGCCCATGAAATAATAATTCCTTCACTCTTTCAAGTTTTTTACATGTATCAGAATGGCTGAGTGGGTTTCTGCAGGTATCCTTTGCAGTAGCATCAAAGTAGCCCTAGAATAAAAAAGTAAGAAATATTTGGTAAGCCAGAGATGTTATGGTTTCGATCAGAAATCCCCCCAAAGCCATTCATTGAAGGCTTGTTTGCCAGCCTGTGGTGCTGTTGGAAGGTGGTGGAGCCTTTAGGAGGTGAGGTCTAGTGGAAGGAAGTATGGTTACTGTGGATGTGCCCTGGAAGGGGATATTGGGACCCTGGCCTTTCTCCCTTTACTTTGCAGTGACCATGAGGTGAACAACTTTTGCTCTGCCACACACTTCTTACCATGACATTCTGCCTCATCACAAGCTTGAAGTGACAGAGCCAAGTGACCATGAACAAAAACCTCTGAAACCTTGAGCCAAAAAAGCAAACAAACAAACAAAAACCTTTCCTCCTTATAAGTTAATTATCCTGGGTATTTTGTCATAGCAAGAGAAAGCTGACTAACATGGGTGAAGTGTTGTTTTATTACACCAATACACAACTGTTTGCTGCATTGATGATCAGCATAATAAGGTGGGCTGAGAGGAGGTGAATACATAAGCTGTACCTTTACAATCTACCTTTTATAGTTCTCAAATCCCCTTAAGTCCTACACTAAATCCAATCTGTCACAGAGCCTCCAAAGTGGTTGCCAACCAAAATCTCTGAAAAAGACTGGACAAGAAGAGCTACTGGAACCCGCTGTACTCTTTGATGATTCACATGGTCTTGAGATTATATTGACTTTTATCATTTAACTATTCCATGACTCATTTGGATTGTTTGACTCTTCATTGGCATCTAAATTGGTCTAGTTCATTTACCTGGTGGGCTGACCTACTCCTTCCACACTGACACATCAGAGTCTGCTTTTATGGGGCTATTGTTGCTACAGTTTTCAACATATGACTATCGCTGAGTCTGAAGGCATCAAAAGATAACTTGGTAAGTTCTCTGAATTTCAGGCATATACCTTCCTGCCCCATTTGTGCAGTGGCAACCCTAGATCCTCATTAGGATACAATGAGAAAGCTCATTGAAATTAGGATGAATTTTCCTTACCAGTATGGTTTTACCTTTCTTTGTAATTAGTAACATGAGAAGCTGAAGATGTGGCAGTCAGAGCTTGAGGTTCAGTAGATCCCTTACTTTATCTCTTGGTGAAAGGAGTACTCCACCATCCTGGAGAAGGAGGACTTTTAATCTAGCAAGGCTTTAGATTGCATACATAGGAAACAAATTCCACAGCTGGTCACTGGGAGATATAATGAGAGCCAATTCTACTTCTCCATTTAGTTCTCAAATCCACGTACCCTAGTTTGGGGGCGTATCGTACAAAATAGATGTTATTAGTTTAGTTCATAAACTGTATCCTTCAGAATAGATCCTGTACTTTGTAGAGTGTGATAGTCAAACTGGCACCTCAACAAGCTATTCTATCACGAAATTAAATAAGTCGTTTCCATGTGATATTGTATATGGCAGTAGCAGTGGATCACAGGAATGACTTTGGACCCAATAGTCATACCTCCCGTATGTGAAAAGACTGCTATGGTCTGAGGAAATGTTATGCAGATCTGATGTTGGTAAACTAGGTATTCAAAACCCTCAAAAAAGATAGTGCTTGGCAGGTCCACTACATACAGAAAAATAAAAATAAACCCACACTTGAAGTGGCATATCGGTTGACACTTTCAAGGTTGAATGGTATGGTGTATTCAGCCTTACCTTAAGAGGCTATCTGGTTCCTCTAAGAGATAATGTCAAATCAATGGCTTCGTGCTGATCTTTGCTATCAGAAGAGCAGTCAGAAATGATCCACTTTAGTAAGAAGCAGTCTCTCTGACTGCCATTATTATGATTCTCTTTAAAGGCCCATTGAATAAGTACTAGGATAACCAAGGAGATAAACTGGTTAATATCCACAAGATTTGCCATCTGATGTAGCTGGTGATTAGCTATTCCTAATTAGATGCTTGGTGGAAGATGAGACCCAAAGAGTCTCAATCTTCCTGCTCACTACCAGAAATCTAGCCACATGTCCCTTCGTCAGACTTCTTTGTCTTTGGTTTTCTATTCTTGCTCTTTCGATATCCCTGAATTAACTAGACAAACATAACTACAGCCTGTAAATCCAAGTATATCCATACTTAGATCAACTCTTCATTCATACAATATGAATGTCCATCTGCATGGCTTCTGTGCCTACTGGGAAAGTTTTCTTTCATAACTTTTCTTCAGGGCGAGCTCTGAGATGCTGTGATTCACTGTTGCCTATCAAGACATATTGGTGGTTGCACGTTTCTTATGATGGGAATTTGAACACCTGTGCATGCAATTTAGCTATGCCTCCTGAACTTGCTTGAACATTTCTATCATAAATTGATTCCTGCTGCATTTGCCTAGCATTATGACATCGTAAGATCTGTTAACACTCCAAATATAATGGGCATCTCTGGCTGCATGTTCAAGTAAATTTCCTTCCTAGGACTTTCAATCTCTACTAGGGCATGGTAGAACGCCACAAGCTCCTTTTCAAACAAGTAAGTAGTCCTCAACCCCAAAACTATGATTTCCCCCATAATCATAGAGGTCTACATTTTTACTTTCCTATGGGGACTCTTTCAGACACTGCACAGCAGCCACATCTCCCATGATTACCTCTAGCACCATTGGATTTGTTGGGCCATATAATACAATGGGTGGGTTTCCTAGAAGAAGAGACTGATAAGAGAAGATTTTTTATGTAATATATTGGGAGTACGCTCAGGAAAAGTAGAGTGGTGGTGGAATATAACAGGGCAGGGGGGAAGGCTCAGTAAAATTGGTCCCAACTAGAGATTAGACTTAGTCTGATCCCATGAGGAAGCTCTGGATCACAGATCATATCTCACAGTTAATCCCTTTGGATAATGCCAATAGACATCTCTGTGTCTATGTCAGTCTATCTTAGGCTGAGATCTACCCCTATGGGATAGCATAGCCTCCCAGACAACGTAATTCTCATTTGGCTGAGGGCAATTTTCTGAAGAAGGGGAAGCTATAGATTGTTATAGACTAATACTCTCAGCATCTGGGGTGAGCAAGGCACCCGCTTCATCAGGGTAGCTTGAATTGTATAAAGGACTTACTGAAGCGCTTCTCTTGCTCTGTTTCACTCAAAATTAGCAACCTTCTAAGTGACTCCAGAAACAGGTTAAATAGCAGTCCCAAGTGTAGTATGTGTCTATTCCAAAATCCAAATAAGCCCACCAAGCACATTCTTTTTCTAAATTGGAGGCAAAGAGATCTATGGTGTGACAGTTGTTCACCAATTTAACCAGAATGTCCCAGCATGTTCCAGCATGTCCCACTCTCTTGGGTCTATAAAAATGTCACAGATACAGCAGACTTCCAACTATTAATGGGCATTTTCTCACCTTCTTCACCATGCATACCTGCAAGAGTATTGCTTTTTAGGTCCAGTTAATATTACCATATCATCAACATAAATAACTAGCATTACATTCTTCAGAATGTCAAGATTATCAAGGTCTCTGCAGCCTATATTGTGAGAAAGAACAGAGGGTATGACACTGTTCTGTAGGAAATGAGTGAATGTGTATTGCTGTCTCCTTCACATAAAGGTGACATGCTTTTGATCTTCCTTATTAAAGAAAATTGAAAATAGCACATTCATCAATCTTTGACTGCATACCAGATACCAGAAACGTGTTGATTTGTTTCAGTAAATATACAACATTCAACACATGATTGAGATTAACATTTTGTTAGGTTTATGCTAGTCCACCATCATCCAGCCTCATCCGTCTGATTTTTTCATTCTTGGATGAATGAGAACTATTTAAGGCTAATGTTCTGTTTACCTAAACCAATCACTAGCTTTTTTTTCTCCTCTGGAAATATACCTCTAAAACAGGCTCCATTTCTGTGTCTCCTCACAGAACCTATAAATATTACAGACATTTTGCTACTTCCCTGAGGCTCGACCAAGACTCCCCATGGCTACACAGAACAAAACCCCTTTCCCTGGTACCCACCAAATTCTAAGTTATTCTTGCTGTTTTTCTACAACTCCTCACTGCCACCAACTTGGGAAATACTTCCAATTCTGTGAGTGGAGAAGAAGTCTTGCTCGTACTCAAGATACTTTCTCAGTTATTTCTACTTTTCATGCTGTAGTCCTTTGGCTCTCTTGGGAAACCATCAAAAGCTAAAAAGAAACTTCTTTTTCCTTTACTTTCTCCTGTCACATTTTACTTCTAAGCTGTGAACCCACACTTGCCTGTCTCTTTGGATATGGAAAAGAGGAAAAGAGAAAAAGGAAAGAACAAAATCTCATTAAAAAGAAAAACGAATCACCAAAGCAGCATGTTGTAGGCTAAACTGTGTTCCTCCCCCAAAAATATGCTCAAGTTCGAACCCCCATTATCATATAATGGGACCATTAGTATGATTTCTGTGTTAGTCAGACTTTCGTCGATGTGAACAAAATACCTGATGGCTCGTGGTTCCAGAGGTTTCAGTCCATGGTCAGCCAGCTCCACTGCCCTGGGCCTGAGAGGAGGCAGAACATCATGGGAGAAGAGTTGCTCAACTCATGGCTGCCAGGAAGCAGAGAGGGGGAAAGGGCTGGGAGAAGATAATCCCTTCCAGGGCATGAGCCCCGTGATCTACTTCCTCTAACTAGGCCCCTCCTTCCAGCAGTCTATTCAGCCATCACTGAGTTGATCAGAATCCTCAGGATCTAGTCACTGCCTAAAAGCCTGCCTCTAAACCTCACTGTACTAGGAACCATGCTTTCAACATAATAATCCCTAATCCAATATGAATGTATTCTCCTTAGGAAAAGTGGAAATTTGAACATAAGGACAGAGAGACACTCAGAGACAATACCACATAAGATCAAGACAGAGATCAGGTGATGTGTCTGTCTTCCAAGGAATACCTAAAATTGCCAGCAAGAAGCTGAGAGAGAGAGACAGGGAACAGATTTCCCCTCACAGCCCTCAGAAGAAACCAGTCCTGCTATCACCTTGCTCTCAGAGTTCTTGCTCCAGACCATGAAACAATACATTTCTTTTAAGCCCCCTAATGTTTGGTGCTTTCAGACAGCAGCCCTAGAAAACTAAATAGCACATGAAGAAAATTTGGGGTGTGGCAAAAAATTACTTATTTTGATTAATATGATGATCTAGTGAGTTCAAAACTCATTGCACTCCATACTTAAAATGGGTGCATTTTATTGAATATAAATTATTTTTGAAATTGATTTAACAAGTAACACAAATGGGTTAATTAATACTGCAAAATTATGGCTGTTGCCAGTCATTTATTGTTCTTCATGTACTTCATGCAGTTAGTATTCTGGTTACTACTTGAAAATTAACTCTAATTACCATGAGAAGTCAGGATGGCTGCTACATGGTGGAGACATGGAGGAGTATGTCTGGAACTCATCGATTCCTGGAAGTACCTATTGGTGTTTCCTAATAAAACCTGGCCATTCCAGGAGCATGTCTGATAAGGGCATGGTAATTTAGGAACTTAAATCCCTTAGGCATAAAACCTGCATATTCCAGGATGAACATCTAGACTAGCCAAAGTACTGTGAGCATATAGTCTAGAATGGATAACAAAAGACATGACAACTCAGTTGTGGCCTTAAGAACAATGGCAGCAAAAGGGACTTCAGCATGTCTCACTACAGACCCATCATACCTAAAGTGTTGTCTTCAAAATTGTGACATTTACACTTCAAACATAGAAATTCTGGCTGGTTCTATTTTTAGTTAGTTTAAAAAAAAATCTCGCCGGTCGTGGTGGCGCACGCTTGTAATCCCAGTACTTTGGGAGGCGGAGACCAGAGGATCCGGGTTCGCGGCCAGCCTCAGCTTGCGCACACACGCGCACGCTCTCTCTCTCTCTCTCTCTCTTCCTGTTTCTTTCTCTCTCTCTCTCTCTTTCTCTCTCTCTCTACTTAGTGAGGCCCTACGCAACTTCATGAGACCCGGTCTCAAAATAAAGTATAAAAAATAGGGCTGGGGGCGTAGCGCGGAGGTAGAATGCCCCTGCTTTCAATCCCTGGTACCGCAAAAAAAAAAAAAAATCTCCAGGAGTCAGGTTGTTGGTCATAAAGGTTTGGGGTAAGGTTAGGGGAGTAGATAGGAGAATTCTAGGGGAAGAGAGGTTCTGGGTAATATATTCCTTAATTAAATTATCAGATTTAAATATGTATAGAGGCCAGGAGTTGTAGGGTCCATCTGGTTTGATTGGAAGTCAGGTCTAGATTTCTTGCATAAAGCTGGAGACAGGGATAGCACTGCTATGTCCCTGAGCCTGGATATACTGAGAAATTAGATCTTCTTACTGTTCAGGTACACTAGCAATTGCTAAATTATTCTTTATAAATTTAGATACTTTTGAAATTCTCAAAAAAGGTGTGAGAGTTTGCCTAAATTCTAGAGGGAAAACTGTAAGAAAGAAGAAGAAGATGGATTTAAGGAAACGTGAAGAAGTAAGCTTGATAAGAAGACAGAAACTTTATTTTTAAGAATTGGAAGAAAAAAATCTGTCATGGATGTATATACAGATAAGCCTCCTGGTAGAGGGCCAAAAGGTTATCTGAAATGGAGAGTATAAGAAGTTTCTGAAGTAATCAAGGGGATTTAAAAGTCATCAAGAATGCTTTTCTTGAGAAGATAGTCATATTATCTCAGCAAGCTTTGTCCAAAAATCCAGAAAAAAATTTTATATAAGAACATACTCACAAAATAAGTCTCATGAGTAAAATTAGGGTTGCCACTAAATAGTCTATGTAGGAACGCAAGACACATTTTTGTAAGTGTATCTTTTCCAAGGGATCTACTTTGACAGAAAATAAAGAGTTGAGTTATGGTGAGTCATTGAGGCTGTATCTTCCAAAGTAGTCTTGCAAAATGATATCCTTTCTCTAGTTAAATATTATGTTAGATAAGGGGGCGTGTGGTTTATGTCAAGAAGCATTATTGGGTAGTGGGTGTACCCACACGCATAGAAGAAACATAAGGGTCGGAATGAATTTATAAGCTTCTTTATTTCTATTTCTTACTGCATGGATCACAGCAAAGAGGTACCAGTTATAATCTTAGTCATTGCTGCAGAAATGAATTCTCCTTTAGCTCTTAGGAGAGCTAACTGAATTCTTTTTCTTTCTTGAACTTACACCTTTTCTTTAGGTTGGATGCCTTATTTCATACTATATTTTAGACTTTTCCTATAATACTTCTATAGAGGATAAGATGCTTCTTTGTCCACAAACAGTTAAATATTTTTGTCCATTAATGCAAAAGACATACACATTAAACTATAAGCAATACAGGATAATGCATACAAGTTATATGATCATTTCTCTGTATTAGGAAAAGCATTTTTAGTTATTAAAACTACAACTTCCCCAACCTCTCTTTACCTAGTGTGTAACTATTTGACATGTAGTGTCAGTAAATCTGGCAGTTTACTGATCTGATTACAATCTTAAGCCCATCAATTATACTGTTATTTCCTTTACTCTGATGGGTTGTTTATCATGGGGAAAATGTTAGCAGCTAATCTAAAATAAATGTGTTGGCAGGTTAAATATTTGGTTCTCTAGTGAAACTCTCTTTATGTTATGGTGGTCTATAATAATAATTTAGTTGGGGATTTGAGAAGTTCCTCCTAATTTAATATGAATGGTACATGCTGTTCAACCCACACACTTAGTCCCACCTTGTACATCTAGGGTCTTCTAGAGAAGAATTTCATACTACTTGCCATCCCTCCACACAAAGCAGGAGTTACTTCCTATTTGACTCTGCAAATGCTTCCTACAACTCACCATTCAGAAGTAATCAGGAAATTAAATAGGCCTTCTGTCCAAGAGGGAACACCCTCTTGTGCTCCCTGCCCTGGAGTTCTGTGAGTCTGAGATATGATACCCTGGCCCAAAGAGATTATGTGAACGGACATTTTGAGGAATAATGAGGTCTGAATGCCTGTCTCATTTCCCTGTGCCCGGAGACACCCTCACAAAGCTATTTAGAAAGAATTTGGCAACTTGCAAGGCACAGAATTTGAGTTCTAAAATGTTCAAAGATGAGTAAATGTCACTATTTTCTCCTCTGGAGCATCTCTAATCATAATTTTGTCTGTGCAGCCTGGGTGCTGAACAAGATAAGCCTATCTGGGGTTCCAAAAAGAGCATCTTCTGAGCCACTTCTCACCTTTGAGGTTCTCCATCGAAATCTATGGAGTGATTTGCAGCTCAACACAACCACTATGTTCACAAATGGGGGATTGTTTTTTTTTAATCCTGGAAGATGGCAGATTGATAGTGTTTATGGATAGGGCCTTCCCTGTGGGATAATCCCCACAGGAAGAGAGTAGCTGAAGTGGCGGTGCGTCTGCCAGCCTCTACCTTCCATGAATGTGGAGAATGCGACTGCCAGAAATAGGTTAACATTTGCCTTGGAAAGATCTAACAGTCATGGAAAGCCATGATTAGACTGACGAACTAGCTGAAAGCAGCCTGTTCCTTCAAGGTAAACGTTCCTGTGTCTCTTGCCGGTGACTACTCCCAAATATCCCACTTGTCAAACATTGTCTCAAGGATCTTCTGCACATCCTCAGTGGTTTTATTGCTAACCGCTATCTCAAAGACTTTCTGCAATTGTTCTGCAGCCATCCCAGTTAAAGGTTAACCTCTAGCCCTCACTGCACGTTTACTGGTTAAACTTTACCTCCCGGGCTCTGCACATATGCAGTAGCATCCATACCTCAACCTCCCCCGTCAAGAATGAATAAAAGCTGTGGGCCAGTGTCCAGCACAGCCTTCTCGTAAGAGTGAGGTCCCCTGGTCTGTCCCTTTCAATCTGATCTGTGTCTGTGTCATTCTTTTCCCCTCGGGTGCACCACAGGACGGTCGCCAACACATGAAGCACTAGAAAGCAAGTTTCTCAACTGGAGCTGACCACAGCAAAGTCTGGATTCAATCCCTGGCCACCTTCCTGGAGGGCACACAGTCTTGCTGATTAGGATAATTAGGGCAGACCCAGCATCTCTGCCACCTGGTCAGCAATGACTCCAATGGTTCAACCAATAAAACCAGTAGGAAGCTACCAGTTCCATAGCACTTACTATATCTCACCATCTATACAATGGAACCATTCTTTCATCTTCTTTCTGGGTCTATTTATTCTCAGAAATAAAATATGAGAACATCAATGGAGGGGAAAAGGTCCTTGTTTCCTTTCCTGTCCTGACTACCAAACTGAGTCTCACCTTCACCATTTTTTAAACAAATGAGCATAGTATTTGTATCCATTATTCACTATTCCTTTAAAAACTAGAAATTTATTCTATCAAAATTCTTGAGGCTAGAACTCCAAAATCAAGGTGTCAGTAGGGCCATGCTTCTGGGACTCTAGGTACAACATTCCTTAACTTTTATGCTTCTGGTGGTGACTGGCAGTCCTTGGCATTCTTTGGCTTACAGCTGCATAACTCCAATATCCACTTCCATTATCACGTGGCCTTTCCTCCCTATGCCTTAACATCATCTTTTTGTGAGGACACTCCTATTATAATTACATACAGAATGTCCCCTGAGGAGCTCATAAATTGGTGTTCGGAGTTGATGTAATTGAGTCATGAGGGTTATAATATCGTTACAATGGATTTATCTGGGTGGTAACCTAGACTGGTAGGGTGTAGCTGGAGAAGGTGGGTCCCTGGGGTGCAGCCTTAGGGATTGTGCTTGTGTCTTTGAATCCCCTTACTTGCTGGCTCTCTCTTGCTCCCAGCCTCCATTATGTGGGAGCAAAGCCTTGCTCTCTCCCTCTCTCTGCTTCCTGCCACCCTCCCCTGAGATCCAAGACCCCAGTCTTACATGGATTGAACCCAGAATCTCCAAAAGACTCTTAGCAAATAAATCGTCCTTCTTCTAAGTTGTGTGGCCGGTTGATTTGTATTATATCAGTGAAAATGTTGACTGAGACGTGTGTGTGTGTGTGTGTGTGTGTGTGTGTGTACGTGTGCATGCACATGTATGCATGCACACCCTGGGGATTAAATCCAGGGGCACTCTATCTGTTAATAAAACCCCCACCCCTGTTTTATTTTTATTTTGAAACAGGGTCTCAGTAGGTTACTGAGGGTCTTGCTATGTTGCTGAGGCTGTCCTCAAACCTGTGATCCTCCTGTCTCAGCCTCCCTAGTACTGGGATTACAGGCATGCACCATCACACCTGGCTGACACCAGTCACATTGAATTAAAGGTTCCCCCTACTCCAGTATGACCTCATCTTAACTAATTATAAAAACTCTATTTCCAAAAAAAGCTCACATTCTGAGATACTGGGGGCTAGGGATTCGACATATCTTTTGAGGAGACATAATTCCATCCATAATAGGAAATTGACGCAAATGTACAAATGTAAGGTCAGTATTCCTCCAGAGTTTCTTTCCCCTTCCCTCTTGGTTTCTTCTCCACCTTCCATGTGCTTTTACTTCAAGCAGCCTGCAGATGCACCAGCTACACAGAGCAAATTTTCATCCCACAGAGCACATATTGGTCCCTGGCCCAAGAAGAACAAATTCAAGTATAATTTTTTTTTTTTTTTTTTGCGGTACCAGGGATTGAACCCAGGGGCATTCTACCTCTGCGCTACACCCCTGGCCCTATTTTTTTTTTATGCTTTATTTTGAAACCGGGTCTCACGAAGTTGCGGAGGGCCTCACTAAGTAGAGAGAGAGAGACAGGGAGAGAGAGAGAGAGAGCTGAGGCTGGCCACGAACCCGGATCCTCTGGTCTCTGCCTCCCAAAGTACTGGGATTACAAGCTTGCGCCACCACGCCCGGCTCTCAAGTATAATTTTTTACTTTATTTTGTGTTTTGTTTTTGTTTGTTTTTCTACAGAATGCTACATTGTGGGTTATTCTCTTATTTAAAATTTTATTTGATTGTAGTAATATATTTAGCAAAGAGAACCATCCTCTCAATACATTTTTAAATACACAATACAGTATTGTTGACCAAGGCTATAACATTGTACTGCAGATCTCCAGGGCTTATTCATCTTGCTTAACTGAACTTAATTCTCATTGATTACTAACTCCATCAAACCCTCCTCCAAAGCCCTAGCATCCTCCATTTCACTCTTTGATTCTATGAACTGGATCATTTTTGGCACCTCCTATAAGCAGAATCATGTGGTATTTGTCTTACTGTGACCAGCCTTTTTAACTTAACATAGTGTCCTCAAGCTTCATCCACATTGTCACATGTTA
Source organism: Glis glis (assembly GCA_004027185.1). NCBI lineage: Eukaryota > Metazoa > Chordata > Mammalia > Rodentia > Gliridae > Glis > Glis glis. Next base: position 123,680 of record PVJS01000028.1, read on the forward strand.
CAAAATTTTATTCTTTAACTAAGGTGGAATGGTACTCCATTGTGTGTGTTGTATACCATATTTTCTTTACCTGCTCATCTGTCCATAGACATTGAGGTTGTTCAAAATCTTGACTATAGTGAATGGTGCTACACTGGTGCTCCCATCTTCAGTTAGGAGTGCCAGGAATGCTGATATCCCTGCAGGATCATGATTTCAACCATTTTGAATAAAATATCCATAATAGGAATTAATGAAACATCTAATAGTTCTCTTTTTAATTAATTTTTTTTTGCATTGTTGTGTATCAAACCCAGGGTCTCACACTTGCTAGACAAGTGCTCTATCACTGAGCCACATCCCCCAACCAAAATTGTATAAGGAAATTCTGCACTGTTTTGTTTTGTTTTGTTTTGTTTTGTTTTGTTTTGTTTTGTTTTGCAGTACTGGGGATTCAACCCAGGGGCATTCTACCTCCGAGCTACACCCCCAGCCCTATTTTTGATTCTTTATTTTGAAACAGGGTCTCACTAAGTTGCGGAGGGTCTCACTAAGTAGCTGAGGCTGACCTTGAACCTGCGATCCTCCTGTCTCCGCCTCCCAAGTACTGGGATTACAAGCGTGTGCCACCATGCCCGGCTTCTGCACTGTTTTCCATAGAGGCTGTACCATTTGGCATTTTCACCAACAGTGTGCAAGAGTTCCAATTTATCCAAATCCTCACCAACACTTGCTGTCTTTCTTTTTTTTGATAATAGTCATACTGACAAATATGAAGTGATATCTCATTGTGGTTTTGATTAACAGATATGAGGTGATATATTATTATGGTTTTAATTTCTATTTCTCTGATGATTAGTAATTTTGAGTACTTTTTTTCCATATACCTGCTGGTCATTTGTATGTCTTATTTAGAGAAATGGTCTATTCAAGTCCTTAGCCCATTTTTAAATCGTTATTAGGGTTTGTTTTTTGTTTTTGATTTTGTTTTTTGGTGGGGTGTTCATTTTGGTGTTTTATTTTGCCATTTGAGTAATAGGAATTCCTTATACATCTTGCAGACTAACCCATTACCAGATATATAGTTTGCAAATATTCTTTCCCATTCTGTAGGTTGCCTTTTCACTATGCTGATTACTTTTTTGCTATGCAGAAAAAAATTTATGGTCAATTTGGTATTTACTTCTTATTTTAATTTTTGAATTATAAATTGACAAATTATAGTTCTATATATTATATACAAATTATAGTTTTATATATACACAAATTATACACACATTTATGTGCCCCATTTGTTTATTTTTACTTTAGTTGCCTGAATTTTTCTGTCATATCCATGAAGTCAATGTCTTGGGCCTTCCCCCAAGTATATTTTTAGAAGTTTTGTAGTTTCAGGTATTTTATTTATTTTTAGGTAATTTATGTAAGTACTTTATTTATTTTGAGTTGATTTATGTGTATAGTGTAATATAGGTATGCAATTTCACTCCTCTGAAGGTAGACATCCACTTTTCTCAAAACCATTTCTTGATAAAACAATCCTTTATCCTCCCTGCATATTTTTGCCACTCTTATCAGAGACCAGTTGACCTTATATGTGTGGATTTTTTTCTGGGCTCTCTATTCTGTTTCATTATCTATATGTCTGTGTTTATGCCAGAATCATACTGTTTTACAGTATGATTACAGTAGCTTTGTAATATATTTGAAATCAGGAAATATAATGGCTCCAACTTTGTTCTTCTTTCTAAAGATTGGCTTGACTGCCCATGGCCTTCTGTGGTTCCATATAAATTATATAATTGTTTTATATTTCTGGAAAAAATGTTATGGGATTTTTATGGGGGTTTCATTTAACCTTTAGATTGCTTTGGATAATATGGACATTTCACAACATTAAGTCTACTAATCCTGAACACAGGACGTTGTATTAGTTGGCTTTTTTGTCACTGTGACTAAAATACCTGACAAGCACACTTAGAGGAAGAAATGTTTATTGGCTCATGATTTTAAATGGTTCAAAGATTTCAGTCCATGGGTGGCCAGCTCCAAGGCGGAAGTGACTTAGCAGCAGAGATTTAGAGCAAGGCAGAGAAGGAAAAAGCTGCTCTCACCCCACTGTGGCCAGAAGGCAGAGAGAGGGGAGGGGGAGGGGGCCAGGGACTCTCTCCAAGACCAAGCCCCCAGTAATGCCTCCTCCAGCCTTGTCCCACTTCTATACCTGGCTGCATTGTCTAACACATGAGCATTTTGGGGACATTTTAATTCCAAACCATAACAGATGTCTTTCTGTTTACTTGTGTCTTTGATTTCCTTCATCCATATTTTGTAGTTTTCAGTATCCAAATCTTTCACACGCTTAGTTCAGTGAATTTCTAAGTATTTTATTCTTTTCCATACTATTGTAAATGGAATTGTTTTCTTAATTTCCCTTTCGAATAGTTTGTTGTTACTGAACAACTGATTTTTACATGTTGATTTTGTGTCTTGCAACTTTACTGAGTTCATTTATTAGTTCCAATAGGTTTTGGTGGAGGCTTCAGGGTTTTCTATACATAAGATCTTGTCATATGTAAACAGGGGCAATTTTGCTCTTTTCTCGTATACTTTTTATTTCATTTTGTCACCTAATTTCTCTGGCTAGAACTCTCAGGCCTACATTGAATTGAAATGGTGAGAGTGTGCATTCTTGACTTAGAGAAAAAGGTTTCAGTTTTATATGATTGAACATAATGTTAACTGTTGGTTTTTCACAAATGATATTTTTTACATTGAGGCAATTTCTATACCTAATGGGCTCAGACTTTTTTTTTATCATGAAAGGATGCTAAATTGTCTGAAACGCCTTTTCTGCAACTACTGAGGCAAGCATGTGATTTTTATCATTATTCTGTTGATGTGGTATAATGCAGTGATTTTCATATGTATAAACTCCTCTTGTCATGGTATATGATCTTTTCAATGTGCTGTTGGATTCACTTTGCTAGTATGTTGTTGAGAATTTTTGTATCTGTGTTCATCAGGAATATGTATGTTTATTTATATTGTTGGTTTTCTTTTTGGGGAGTATCTTTGGCTCTGGTATCAGGCTAATGCTGGACTTATAAAATGTGTTTGAAAGTATTTCATTCTCTCCAATTTTTCAGAATAGTCTGAGGAGGATTGGTGTTAATTCTTCTTTAGTTATTTAGTAGAATTTACCAGGGAAGCCATCTGGTTCTAGTCTTGTCCTTCCTGGGAGGTTTTGTAATTATCGATTCAATCTCCATACTGAGCATAGGTCTGAGCGGACTTTCTACTTCCTCATGATTTAGTTTTGGTAGTTTGTATGTTTCTAGGAATTTATCCATTTCTTCTAGGTTTTCCAGTTTATTTGTATATAATTGTTCATGGTGATCTCTTATGATCCTTTTTATTTTTATGGTACTAATTGTAATCTTCCTCTTTCATTTATGATTTTATTTACCTGTATATTCTTTTTTTCTTAGTTCAGCTAAGGATTTGTTGGTTTTGCCTATCTTTTCAAAAAAACAACTCTTACTTTAATTGGTGTTTTCTATTATTTCTATTTTTATTTCATATATTTCTGCTCTAATCTCTATTCCTTTGCTTCTGCTAACCTTGGGCTTAGGTTATTACTGCTCGTCTAGTTTCCTGAGGTATAAAGGTAGATTATTTGTTTGAGATGCTTCTTCTTTTCTGATGTCAATGTTTATTGCAATAAACTTCCTATTGCATACTGTTTTTGCCATACCCCATAAGATCTCATAGATTGCATTTTCATTTTCATTTGTCTCAAGGTATTTTCTAAATTTATTTTTTATTTCTTCTTGACCCAGTGGCTTTTCAAGAATGTGTTGTTGACTTTGGAGAGAAAAATGGTGGAGCAGAGGAATGACTATATGGTAGCTGCTCTCCACATTGAATCAAAACATCAGTCCTGTGGCTGCAGGATGAGGAGGAAAGGCTGCCGGAAAGCACCAGAAGGCAATTCAGGGAGCTAGCAAACAGGGGAAACCCAGACATTTTTTTAGAATAGAAAGAGAATTAATAAAAGGAATAGACTGCTCCATTGCTGGGTGTGCAGTGGTTTGGTGGAGGGGAGGAATCTCTCCTCTAATGAACTGAAAGAAAATTTCCCAATGAGTTTAAGAAAAGCAGCCTCTGAACTGGGTGTGGTGGCACATGCCTGTAATCCCAGTACTTGAGAGACTGAGACAAGAGGATTGCAAATTTAAGGCCAGCCTCAGCAACTTAGATACTCTGTTTCGAAATATAAATGGGCTGGGAGTACAGCTCAGAGGGACAGTGACCCTGGGTTCAATCCCTAATAACACACACACACACACACACACACACACACACACACACACACAGTAAAGCTCATACTGAGATACTGATACTGAGAAGTGGGCCAGCACAAGAGAGAGACCCGGCTTTTCCAAATGGACTTAGTGAAGGCGGGAAAGCAACACTGCTTAAAAAGAATCATGTTGAAACTTTCTTCAAGAGAGATTCAAAATCTCTGCAGATTTCCTTTTTCTTTCTAGGTTTTTTGTTCTTTTTGTCTTGCTCTTGGTTTGCTCATTTTGTGTACCCAAGACCCAGTGACTGCCTGTGCTTTACTTCTCACTGGGCAGCGCTGCTCAAGCCCTGGGTCGATCTGGGCACAGGAGGGAGTCTGCAGCACGGGCGGGTGAGCGCAAGCAGAATGGGAACCACATCTGCAGGTCTGTGAGTCTGCAGAGCAGAGAAAAGCAAAGGGTGCTTTCATCTGAAATCCGGCCCTCTGGACTCTGTGATCAGGAGCAAGGGTAACAGGCAGTGGAAGTGGGGCGGATGAAAAACTGCTACCTGGCCACCTCCCCCATGTCCAAAAGTGCCTGGAAGATCTGCTGAGGTGACCTGGGCATGTCCCCCACTCCTCCCTCCAGCACACAGACGGAGGCTGTCTGAATGAGGGTGCGGTACAATTTAGATCAGTCCACAGACCACCTGAGTGAGAAGGCTGTGCAGAGCTACTACCAGAGCTATACCCCTATCCCCAGACACAAAACACAGTGAAATCGAGGCTTAATTCTGCTCTGAAACAGGCAAATATCCCCCAGCACTTGCTGGCAGGCAAGGGAGGCTGGAGCTTGCACACTCCCCTAGCAAGTTTGGCCTGTTGGGGTCAGAGCTGAGAATGAAAAAAACAGTATGATAATTGTGTGCTGCAAACCTCCTCACAGCTAGGGGATTCTAAAATCAACACTTCAGAAGGAAGTGTCTCTACTTTAAATACAACAAGGAGAAAACCAAATCTTTTTTAATTGTTGTGGTATTAGCTGTTTTGTGTAAAGTATTTTGTTGTACCTTCCCTCATTATTTGTTTTTTTTTCATAGCACTATCTCATTTTATATATTTCTTCAATTAATTCATTTTTTTCCTTGACACCTCTGTCCTTTTTTCCTATCTCTAGTCCCTTCCCTTCTTTTTTGTCCTTCCTTCTCTCCTCATTTTATCATCTATCTCCCATATCCCTCCTCCACCCTTTTCTTCATTCTTTTCTCTTTCCTCTTTCTTTTTCCCATTCTTCCAATATAATTCAGTATACAGTCATTGATGCTCAACTTTTCAGTCCACACTATATTCTTTTTCGCCCACTTTTCTCATTAGTGAGCAGTGTTGTAGAGATAATTAACATTAAGATTTTTATGTTGATATATGTTTGCTCTTAAGTTACCACTTGTGGGGACAGTCAAAACATGGTGTTATAGGCTTCCTGCCTCCTTCTGGTGAAGGTCACCGTTGTATAAAAAACAGCTAAGCATATCCTTGAGGATGCCATATTGTCTTATGTAATTCTGTGTCCTGGCTAGTTGCCACTTTTGTTCTGATTTGGTATATAAACTGAGCAGAGAATCCAGTGTGTGGAAGCCCCTTGCAGATGTCCTATGGTGACGTCTCCATGTGGAGCGCCCATGTACCCATATTGGACGCCACTGGGTATATAGAGGCAGAGGCCACTTGTGTTCAGCCTGCTACAGCTGGAATAAAAGCATATCTCACTCCCCCCACCACTCCCTCCCCACCCACAGCCTCACTTCTTTTAGGGATGGACCAGATCAAACCTGCAACACCACTGTTACTAGCAGTTATTACTCTCTCTTATCAAAACAGTGCTGGTAGTTGAACTTAGCACTTTGAATGCCCTAATTGGATGTTTTGAAACTAAAATACACCCCCAGTTTGGACACTGAGATACATTCCCAGCTTAATATGCTCAGGGCATATTGTAAAGAGATAATTGCTTACTAAACGACTCTTACATAACAGAAGAAAAGGAACCCATCACAACACATGTGCAAACAACATAAAACCTCCAAAAACATGAAGAAATAAGACAATTCCAAACATTTATGATCCCTGCCCCCATCCCTCAAAGAATCCAAATATTGAAGTGTGGAAGAATTCAAAAAGTTGATTATTAAGATAACCAATGAATTAAAAGATCTTAGGAATGAACTAAGAGAGAAAATATAGATAATAAAGATCCTTCATAAAGAAATAGAGGTTCTGAAAAAGAACCAGACAAAAATCTTAGACATGAAAGGAACAATAAGTTAAATGTAAAACTCAGTTGAAAGTCCTTAGTCTTCTAGTTCCCTAATCCTTTTTTCTCCTTGATCTGTTCTGCTATTGAACCCTTTGAGTGAATTTTTCATTTCAGTTATTATGGTCTTCATTTCTATGATTTATGTTTGACATTTTTTAATATTTTATCTCTATACAAATTCTCATTTTGTTCTTTTGACTTTGCTAAGCATTTTTGTGAGGTTATTTTGAATTCTGTGTCAACAAAATTGTATCATTCTGTTTCTGGATATTTTTATTGTTTGTTTGGAACATCTTCATTTCCCTGACTCTCTATATTGGTGTCTGTGCATTAGAGAAAACAGGCACCTTTTCCAGTTTGCACAGACTGGCCTCACACAGAATAAGACCCAGATCAATCATCTCAGCTGGATTCTGAGTCTTCTACTGATTCTTTTCCTACCCAGGGTGAAGCAGGTCACTGCTGTCTTTGTCTTCTTCTTTGTGCAGAGTTGAAGAAGGTGCAATATATCTTCTAATAGTCCAAACTGCTATCTCCATCCTCCCCCAGGTAGTCTCTTCCAGACCCAACAAAGCCCCAAGACTGGCAAGATATATTCTTTGGGTAGCCCCAGAGTATTTGAGATGTTGGACGCATGAACAGATTCCTTCTTCCCCCTGGGAGAAGCTGGGAGCCAAAGCGTGTCTTCCTAATTGTATGGCGCTACGCCTGGAGCAGTGATTCCAGAGAGATGGTGTTCTGAATCTCTCTACCAGCTTCTTTGATTCTAGTTTCACATTTTCCCAGGAGGCAGAAATCTTTCAATTCATTTCTGGATTTCTCACAGAGGGAAATTGCCCATGTTGCTGAAACAGTCTGTTTGTGGAAAACCATCAGCCTTCCCATCACCCACAGGCATGGGGAAACTGCTAATTGCATAATATCCTCTGAATAGGAACGGTATTAAACAGAATTTTAAGGAGAGTGAAGGAATGTTTTGTCAGAAACACAGAGCTTTTGTTAAAGTGGCTAATTATTTTTCAGGACTGGGTTTAAGAGTTGCCCTACTACTGACAATATTCAGACCAGATGGGATATCAGCTTTTACTAGAAGAAAATAGTAGTATTGAGAAAATTAACTTAGAAATAGCCTCACTTCAAGCAAGATCTATCAGTAGGACTGTCTCCTACTGATGGAGTTATGATGTATCAGAGCATGAGGAAGTTTCAATATAGCTTCTGATCATAGCACATCAAGGATATACTTCATATACTCTGAATATGCTGGGCTATGTCTTCAGGTGCCTTGCATAAGGTAATTTCTCCTTTTTACTCTCCACCCCCACTAGTTTAAAACCAAAAAGAAAGCAAATAAGCAAAAATATTTTCCTTACCTCTTGACTTGCAATTAGATTTTCCTTCATAGGTATCAACATTTCCTTTCCCAAATAAAAGGATACTTAATCCACTATTGGTAATCTACCGATTGTTGAAAAATCGGTTTCAGCTTTTCACCTGGGAATTGGGTTTAGCAGTCAGAGGGCCACAGGGCATAAAAGTAATTGTTCTGTGTTTTATGAAAAGATGGATGCTATACTGTAGGGTAAGTGAGAAATAAATAAGAAATTTTAAAATATCCAAGATAGATTTGGGGCATCTTATAAAATAACCCAGAACCTAGCTTGCGAGTGGCTTGCCAGAAGGCTGTTTATAGCCAAGATTTTTATAGTTAGACACGCCTTGTCTCAAGGTCTATCTTTGTTTGTTGTGTTGCTTAAAAAAAAAAACTGGGCAAATCATTTAACTTCTCTAATTCCCATTTTTATCTCCTACAGAATGCATGTCAACTACCTGGTTCTTAATGGGGATGTCACTAAATGATACCATTTACACATACATGACTATGTGAAAACCCTGTATGGAACATCCAGAGAAATACTCAGGTGAGAGATACTGACACAGAGAGATGATATTGAGTATCCATTAGAAAACAAAAGAATTAAATATATAAACAAAATTTTTCTTAAAATTCTTAAAAAATATTTTTAATAGTGATTAAAATGTTAAATTGTTTACAATATTATACCTTTTCAGAAAGCCATTATGGACAGGGGGATATTTATCCCAGATATCCTTGTAAAGAGGCTCCTATACAACTTGACCAAGTTGGCCTTAAAGTTTCTCTCAGCTTGACTAAACTACACAGGTATCTTCCTGACCCTAAAATCCTAACCTTCTTTTTCATAGAGAATTTACTCTAGAAAATTTGTATTTGTATAGTTTTTTACTGCCCTCTTGAAATGCAGGAAACTCTTCTCCTAGCCTCTTGCCAGTTTTACAACCCAGGACATGTTTTTTTTTCTCAATGACTTTGGAACCATTTCCTTAAAATGTGAACATGAAAGGAAATAATATTTTATCTCCCAGTTTCTGTAGGAAGGTAGGAGTTTAGCTTCATAAAAAATAGAGGTAGCTTAATCACAGAAAAAAAAATTACAAACTCATAAATAACTGAATATTCTGGGAAAATTCTACTGATCAACCTCTCCTCTAGTGCCCTAAAGTATTCTGCATTAACTCACCCCTAGAACTTAAAATCCCTCCAGACTTTGTCAGAGTTCAGTATCCAAACTTAGTCCATGTTCTCTCCCTGTTGCTGGCAACAATAATAGAATAAAATCAACTTCTGCTGCTCATCTTGAATAGTGCAATATTTTTCTTTAACAAGCTACTATCTTGGTTCGCAACCTCTCGTTTGGCCGTGAATGCCTGTGTCAACATCTAGTCTAGTGCAGTTCCCCAAACCTTCAATAGGTAAGAAATTGCAGGTGATGAAAGTTGCAATAGCAGTGACATTCAGGGAAGTCCACCTACACTTGGATCCCTTTAATGTCTTCTACAGAATGTCTTCTACCCCCAAATATCTTTCTCTTTTGAATCTACCTCTTGCTGACCTCTAAAGAGTAAATTCATGAAATAAAGTTGTAGCTTCAAAGTAGTGACCTCGCCTTTGTTCACCCCTCCTTTTGTGCAAGGCCTTTTGCACTGTGACTTTACCACCTTTCCCATCAAGAGGCGTAACCTTTTTCTTTAACGTTTGAATGGGAGTTTGGTCTGTGTCTTACTTTGGTCAGTGGAACATTAGCCACATGCCAGAAGCACAGGTTTCAAAAGTGCACATTGGATCCTGCCCTCTCTTGCTTGCTTCGGGAAACTACTGTTACCAAGTAAGAATGGACCAATTGAGAGATCACACATTTCCCAGATGAGTTCCCAAACATATGCATAAATAATAATAATCATAAATATCTATCATTTTAAGCATTTGAGTCTTTTTAACCTAACAAAGCTGATTACATCAGGATGTACATTTACTGAGAAACTATGAGTGAGTTCTCAGCTCAGAGAAATGATGAAAAATTAACTGGAGAAGGACGATGCAAGAAAACATTCCTTCATCATGGTAAGTATCAAAGATGAAATGTTAGCTAAAATTTAAAATAAGTTTTTTAAGGTAATTCAGACCTTTATAAAAAAAGCAATCACTCTGTAGGATTAAAAGTATCTCAGCTTTGAACAGTTTTTTTTTCTTCATTCTTATTAGACTTGAAAGGGTGCCCATTGATCTAGCAAGAACAATTTGCTAATAATTAGGTTGGCAAGGGAGGCTTAAGATTGTTACCAACAGGGTGGTAAGGGGCCCTTTACAGAAGCCACTGCCCTGACAAGAAAGAAAAACTGAGAAGCAGCAGCAACCTCAAATGCCTCTGTTCACTAAAAATTAAGTGAGACTGAGCTCTCACCAAAAACAACTTGCGCAAGCCCAAAGTTTCCCTACTATGTACTCCTGCCATCTTCAAGGAAGTGGTCTTTAAGTCCTAAGATCTCCTATGATACTTTTATATTCCTTTCACATGGCACTTAGTCTTCTTTTTGCCTTCTGAAAACATTAATATGCACTGGTCAGTTTCTCCCATCACACTTGAAGTTCGTTGAGGACGGGATCTGAGTTGAATTCATATTTTTATCTCCTACAGCACAAGGCACAGTAGAAGGTGTCCAATTAATGTTCGTAACACAAACAAATGGAAGAGAGCAGTGCAGAAACGAATATTGAGCTGACCTGACCCAAACTTCTAGACAGAGAGCTTGACAAAAAGTGGATACTTTCTTTATATTACAGAAAGGTACATGATTTATGGAGATATGTCATTTTTATAAGCATTCTATAAATTCCACCAAAAATCATAACACATCTATATGTTTTCCTTGGAGTGAAATTACAGCTCCTACTCATTATTTGCATTCTTGCCTTTTGTTTAGGAAGCCAGAAGGCCTGAGCAGAGGATACAGTCTGTGGAGTACCAGAAAAAAATTCTCCTCCCCAGAGAGCACATGCCGAACAAGTCGCATCTTGAGAAAACTTTTTGTGTTTTTGGAACTTCAAACTAATTTAAAGTAGCATTGTTTTGCTTTCAGCTGGTTAATATAGTAAGATTATTTTTACTGTTTCGGTTGCTCATATCCCAAAAAAGAAAAAAACTATCCTTTTTCTTATAAAATATTTATTGTTTTATATTTTAAAAGAAAGAACCAAATCAATTCTATTTTGAAAGGCACATTAAAAATGTAAGCACAAAGCACAGGGCACATTTCACAGAAGATTGGAACTGCTAACGGATTTTTTTTTCATCTACTAGAAGAAATCAAATGAAGCCAGTTTGCCTCTGGGGTTTCAAACATCATTACAATTCATCTTAATAATGAAGTTAAAATTAACTGAAAGAAGACAAAATGGAAAAAACCCTCACATTGCTAGCATGGGTTTATTCATAGGAAAATGGATAAAAGTGATATCCTTTGGGCATAGTTAAGAAAAAAAGTCACAATAATCAAAATATAGGTGACCTATGATTGAAGCAGTACCACAGAGTCATTTTATGTTTACAGAAACATAAACTAATGTATAACACACATTTTATTCCAATATGTAAACATATGTTTTGAATATACACATGCACACAATAAAAAAATAAATGCAGCCACCAAGAGATCTTTAAAATTATATTTGAAGTTATCACACAATGATGCGCTTGCCATGGAATTCTGTTTCTGATAGTGCATGAAGCACCGCAGGAACTCGGTTCTGCTTCAAGGACGCTTCCCTGGTGTCTTTGTGGAGTGTCAGAGGAGCATCTCCATACCACAGGCCCCTCAAAGTGTCTCCTTGAACACTCCTACATTGACTTTCATCCCTCGCCTCTGAGAGATAGAAAAAACAAGCAGAAACAAAACACACAAAACACGCCTTGGAAAAGACAGCAGATTTTTTTTTAACCAATTAAGTCCTTTTCAGAAACTGCAGCTGTCACGTTGGAGATCTAATGAAGGTAACAATAATGAATAGCAGAGCCAAGTCACATGGAGGACAGCACTGTATGTGCTTGGCCACCAGGCGAGATTCCAGCTTGCTCACGGTAAAGTTTAGACAGCACCTCTCTTCAAACCAGTAAATTACTTTGGTTTTGATTAGAAAAAAAGTGCAGAGAGAGAGACAGAGAGAGAGAGAGAGAGATCACACCAGAGATTCCTCCCAAATGAGGAACGCCAACCTCCAAATTATAGGACTGAAATTGTTGATTTTTTTTATATTTTTGGAGAAGGGAGAGATCATTGACTTACTGTTTTAATATTTCTTGGAGACACTAAATATGACTATCCATTCCTAACATGGAGGGGTTATACTTTCTCTCTCTCTCTTTCTCTCCTGATCTGTGACCATCCTGCTAATTAATCACAGTTCCTACTATTTTATCCTTTCATTCTGATTCCTTCAAATATTTAGCATTTTAATTTACAGTATATGCAAAATGATAATAAGGTAAGGAAAAGTTACACCTAGACATTGTCTGGGTTCCAAGATTTTACCATGGGTTGCATGGTCATATGGTTAATTTTAAGTATGGTCTGAGGAAACACTCAAAAAGCTACGTGAAACCTGCATAACTGAGTGATACAAACACAAAAATCTTTTCCCACAAAACATGCATTCACATAATAAAACAAGAGATGACATCTGTGGAGAAAATTAGCATGACTGGGGGGGACTTAATGTCTGATGAATGATTGAAATTATGTATCCTTTTTCCATTGAAAAGATGAAGAACCATGGAGTCATAGTGAGTGGGCAGCACGGAGGATGACATGTGATGGAAAGCTGTAACATCGCAGAGCTGTAGTATGTGTACACAACCATTTGTGTGTTACCCCCAAGTGTAGAACAAACATAAAAGGCACTTCATACCACAGCACTGGCAACTTTATGGACTACAACATATTTATCATCTTCACATCAGAAGCAGTTGAGGGGAGCAGTTAGGTGCATAGGATCTGGAATCACACTGCTTGGATTCAAATCCCAGCTTTTTGCTTGCTAAGTTATTGGATCGTGCCCACATTTACAATGCTGCTTGACATCAGTTTCATTAGTTAAATGGAAAAAAATTCCTATCAGTTAATATCCAATCAGAGAGAGGAGTTACATAATAATTTGGAAAGGGTAAATTTTAAATAAAAAATTTACTGTAGTGGAAGATTGGAGTAAGATGGTGTTTTTTAATTTAAAAAAATCTAAGAACACTAAAGACTATAGGAACAGCAGACATAAGGAACAGCCTTAGGGCTGAGTGGCTCAGGGCTGGAATCCAGATCTCACTAGAGAAGACATCCTCGGCTCACAGGAAAGCAGAGAAGTTGCTGCTAGGGGGGAACCTGAAAATATACCCTTGCAACTTGCCAAAAACCTGCCTTCTAGGGGTCCAAGGAAAGCTCTTTCCTAGCAGGCATCTCATGGAAGACTCTCTGCTGTAACGCCACACGACGGGGAGAACTGGAGAAACATGCGGACCACCGGTTGCTAGAGCAGCTGAATATGCTTCAGCAGCCTACCTGATCACACCACTATGAACTACATTATGATGTGAGACTATAATGCACCAATAAAGGTACAAAAATAATAAATAATAAGAGGCATAATCTTAGAATGCAGTTACCTTGTCATAAACCCTGAGAATCGCATCGGTAATAAATCTTGTACTGTCCGAGAGAGAGAGAGAGAGAGAGAGAGAGAGATCACACCAGACTCAGGAAACAAAACCCTTCCTCCTGCAGCACTTTTATAGTGCCCTTGACTGACAATTCCATGCCAACTAGCAAAACAGAAGTGTCTAAAGGGCCCAGATCCATTTTGCAGGCAGAAATGAAGGTTGAATTTGGACCTGAGAGAGAATGAACCAATAGTGGGCACATTTATAACAAAAGATATATTTTTTCTTTTGATAGCATTTAAAGTATATGACAGTCCTTGGAAAGCCCTTAGGTCAGATCTTGTGGCATAGTAAGTACAAGTTTCATTCATTCAACAAATATTTACGGAACATCTACTAAGGTGCTAAGTACCAAGGATTCACTGCTGAACTACATCGGCACATCATCAGAACAGTAATGCAAGCTACAAAACTATACCTTTAAAGTGTTTTAGATAAATAGCACATCCAAATATTTGTGGGTTTTTTGGGGGGACGGGGTTGTGTGTGTGTGTACGTATTGGTTTCATATAATACCACAACTGTTTTGTTCATGTTTTTCCTTATTTGTGCCTGCCTGAGTTCCTAGAGCTTGAGGATATCTATATACATGGAAGGTGTAAGGCACAGAGTCCATTAGTATATACTGACTAGATTTTCATCACAGCTTGAAGTCCCTGCTGCCACTAAGCTCTATCTGTGTGGAACATGGAAAAAGAAAGGGTGGCCAAGTCGTGAATGTGTGAGAAGAACAGCAGGCCTGCCTGCAGATAAGATCATGAAAACAGCACAGCTCCAGTGGGACAGACTCTCCATCATTATTCATTCTTTTCTCTCAAGGTACTAATCACGTCTCTTCAGGATTAGAGTCAGAAATTTAAAGAAGTGACTGTAAACACTGTCGGGGTTATATATTTAAAGTCACCAAGAAAACTCAATGCTCCCCTGTAAGCCCTGACACCCAAGGAAGCCTTTTATTAGTGTCCAATGGCATATAATAAGAAAACAGTGTCTGAAAGTCACAACTGGAAGATTAGCTAAAGTTTAAAATGGCTTTGTTGTAGGTTGAGACGTTTGTTATTGAGCCAATAAACGTCTGAGTTTCTGCTGTGAGGCAGGTAGTGTATTAAATGTTGAAGATTAAGTAGTGAGCAAAAAACGCAGTGTCCTAGATTCTTGGTGGTAGGAAATGCAATTAACAAAATAATTATGCTAATGATTATAAGGAATACCATCGCAGGGGAGTAGACAAAATTGGAGTGGGAGATCAGGGAAGGTGTGCATAAAAAAGTTGGATTTTAACTGAGAAGAGCAAGTAGTCATCAGTGATGCAGAGATTCAAAGTGAGCGAAGGAAGAAGGAGTGGGAAGATGGCTCTGCACAGGGCAACACGAGGAAATGCCCTGTGTCAGGAGCCCAGGACATAGACTAGGAACAGGAGGAAGACTGCAGAATGAGAGGGAGAGAGCCCCCCAGTGACAGCAGGGAAGCTGGCAAGGGTAGTTCCACAGAGTTGTAGGTCAGAGCTGATAAATTGGTCATTATCTAAATAGAAATGGGACAAAGAAAAGTCACTGGTAGGTTTTCAGTGCCTGTGTGTGGAAGATGGGATCTGATAACAAAACAGGTTTCTCTTTTATAAGATCACCCTGGATGCAGGATGGAGAATGGGATGGGAAAGCCCCAGAGCAGATGTGCATATCCCAAGGGAAGGGAGCCTTGACGGAAGAGGTCACCAATGTGCCACTTGCTGACAGGTCAGATGAAATGAAGACTAACCACGCATGTCTATTGAATCTGAAGATTCAATTGACGTAAATGAGTGGTAGAGTTTGGTAGAGTACAAAGGAAAGAATAAAGTAGGTTACAGAGAGCGTTGGAAATGAGGAAGTTGAAAAAGTGGGAATAGACAGCTTTTCAAGAACTCTGGTTGCTTTAATTCCAGGAGGGAGTGAGAGAGAGCTAGAAGCATTAGCTGAAACGGTTTGAGGCCAGGAGTTCCAGGCCAGCCTGGGCAACATAGTGATATCCTGTCTTAAAAAATTAATTGATTGATGTAAATTTTTTAATTTCAAAATAATAAAAAGACATAAGCAATATGAAAAAATGATCAGAAATAGCCAAGTTTCTTTTCCAACACCACATCTATGAACTAATAGGTCCCACTCCCACTCAGGCACTCAAGGAACACACCTCTCTTTCCTCCTGCGCTATCATCCCCCACCCTCTTTTTAAGAGCCTTTCTAATAGCACACAAACAGGACATAATATCTCCTACTAAAACAAAAACAAACAAAAATAAACCTTTCCCTTGTCTCCCTCACACTTTTTATCAGCTGCTCCTTTTATAGCAAAAACTACTGAAAAGAGTTGTGGATATTTATTATCTCGACTTCCTTGTCTCCATTTTTCACTTTAACATTTTGATCCCAGTATTACATCAAAATTGCTTTAGTCATGGTCACAATGACTGCATCTTGCCACATCCAATGATTACTTCTATCTTGATTTTCTGGTCCTCTCAATGCAGTAATGTTGGACATAGTGGACACATTTTCCTTCTTGAAATACTTGTCTTCAAGAATATCATGCTCATATTTAATCTTCCTTATTCACCGGATACCTTTGGAGACTCCTCTTCCCCTGTAATGTAAAGAGTCCTAGGCCTTAATCCTAAAATCCTATCAAACTAATCCCATGGGATTCAATAACTCTACCTGCTTCATTGTGTTGACGATCTCCACTGGGCATCACCTTCTCCGACTCAGTTCCTTAACAACCCACCTTGTATTTAAATGTCTTGTAGGAGGTTTAAAAAGAGAAGTCTCGATTTCCCACTCCCGTGCCACACATCTTCCCCTCCCCACGTGTTTGTCATTTCAGGAACTGCTGCTCTCTATCCACCCTCCATTTGTTCCAACCAACATGCGAGTGAATCTTTGATCTTTTCTTATCATCCGATATAGAATCCACGGCAACTCCTCTTGACTCTATCTTCAAAATATTTCCTGAGTCCAACACTTTCTCTCCAGCTTCACTTTTATCTCTCTTCCCAGGGGCCATCATTTTCTGCCTGTACTGCTTTTGTCATGTAACTGGACTCCCCGCTTATATTTTTTGCCTTCAATAGTCTATTGTCCACACGAAAGCTACCACAAGCTTTTTAAAAATACCTCGTGTTCCATATCAGAGAAGAGCTAGTTGTTCAACAATTTATCTTTTCTTCTTCTTGCTTTCAAAACTAGAAAAATTCAGCTTTTCTTGCAGTTAGATGTGGTTGTACAACTCAGTTTTAGCCAATGAAATAGGAGAGGAAGTGGTATTTGCTACTGCCAAGTCTAACCCCTAAGGCTCTCCCATGTCTGGTTCCTTCTGCTAGCTGGATGCGGCAGCGCGTGCGCAGTGCCTCCAGATGGAATAAGGCTGAGTCTCTGAATCGCTCTCTGAAGGAAAGCTATCCACTGACCAGAAATAGATCTCTGAGTTTTGCATAAAGAGAAAATAATCTTGTATTGCCTTTGGTGCCACTATCTATCTATCTATCTATCTATCTATCTATATCTATCTATATCTATCATCTATCTATCTATCTATCTATCTATGTATATACATATATATATTGTGGATTTGTCTGTGATAATAGCTAGACTTACCCTAATAAGTACCTTCTCTAATATGAAATATTTCAATGGATCCCCATTACAATTGGAATAAATTTAAACTCCTTTCCCTGCCCTCTGAGGCCCTAATGACATATACCTCGCACAAAACTGTGCTTCAGTCTCATCCTCACTCAATCCCCTTCACACTAGCCTCCTGCTATTGCTAAACCACACGGAGATAATTACCACCCCAGGAACTTCATGTTTGTTTTCACCCCACCTCCAGATCCTGACTGCCAGATATTCACATCTGCTCAAATTTCAACTTTTCAGAGAACAGAAAACCTTACTTCAGATAAAAAATGGCATTTCCATGTCTATTTTTATTATTTATTTATTTGTGGTATTTGAGATTGAACCCAGGGACATTCTACCTCCACCCCCAGCTACACACCCAGCCTGTTTGGTTTTTTTTGTTGTTGTTGTTTGTTTGTTTTGAAACAGGGTCTCACTAGGTTGCTAAGAGTCTCACTAAGACTGAGGCTGGTCTTGAACCTGTGATCCTCCTGTCTCAGTCTCCCAAGTACTGGGATTAAAGGCATGCCCCACCACACCTTGCTTCTTAATTTATTTTTTAAAATAATTTTATGTCACCTTCATAGGTCTTATATATTCCTGTAACTGTCAATACTACGTCAATTATTTATTTGCTTACCATCTATAATAAGCGGTATGTCACTTACTATAGCACTAGTATCTCAATTCTAGAAGCACTTTTTTTTTTGGTACTGGGGATTGAACCCAGAGGAATTCTACCTCCAAGCTACACCCCAGCCTTTTTTATTTTGAAACAGGGTCTCACTAGGTTGCTGAGAGTCTCCCTAAGTTGCTGAAGCTGGCCTCGAACCTGAGATCCTCCTGTCTCAGCTTCTCAAGTACTAGAATTACAAGCGTGTGCCACAGCACTCAGCGCAAGTTATCTTTAACAAGTAGAATACGACAACATTGAAGGTATGTCTCTTCTTTGATTTGGCTATGTGAGACTGTGACTTCCATCTTGCAAGCAGAGTATCTGTCTTTCTCTGCTTGCAAATTTTGATGAAGCTGGTTACCACATGACAAGGAACTGTGGCAGGCCACCATCTGACAGCTAGCTGGGGCTGAGACCTTCAGTCCGACCACCCATAAGGAACTGAGTCCTGCCATGTGAGCTTGGAAATACATCCTCTGGTAGAGCTTCTGAGATGACATCTCTGCTCTGGACATCACAATGATGGCAGTCTTGTGAGATGCTGATCAGAAAGCTAAATTAAGCTGAGCCTATATGCTCCTGACCACAGAACCTATGAGAGAATATATATAAGGCATTTTAAGTTGCCAAGTTTGTGGTAATTTGTTACACAGAAAAAATAATGAATACACCCTTGTGGATCAATTGATCTGGGTAGAACAGAGAGAGAGAGAAAAAAAAAAGAGAAATCCATTTTTCTTCTAGTAAAACAAAATAAGGTCATAGAAAACTACAGAGATGTGCTGCTTGCTTGTATGCCTGATGCCTAAATATAATTCAATGTCTATATACAGTGTTTTCCAGTTTTGCTTTCAGACTTTGTATGGAGTGCATTTGAGAAATTATTCTTACCGTCTTCTCAGTCATCCTGACTGCAGAGTCATCCTGACAGCAGAACATGAACCGTGCTGTACCACTCCTCCACCTACACAGTAGTAACATCTAGGAGCACAAACATGAAAGCTCTTCTCAGACTCTAGCATTTCTCAGATGACTGGCTCCACCTGGTCTACTTTTCCTTAAAATAATATAAATAAGTCATTAAAAGCCCAATTATTTTTTCTCATTGCTTATATACTTGTTGGGTTAATACAGGATGTAAAATAATAGAAAAGTTATATTATGGAAAACTTAACATTTGTTTCATGTATATCAGTGGGGCTTGGTCTGTTTGTGCACTTACAAAATATTTCATTGAATGACATTTGGAAACTCTAGTTAAAAGCTCTTGATAAGCAATGTTGTATTCCTTCTATATTAAAGTATTCTAGGGATGAAAATCATCCCTTTGCTCTATAAACAAAGAATAATATAAAAATAAGATTAAATGGAAAAGTAGTAGCAAATTCTCACTCAGAAATAAATGTGTGAGATTACTGACAACAGGGAAACCAGCCTGATTCTCACTCCTCTGGTGGTGTGGTTCAATAGGAAGCTGAGTAAGCATTAGCTAGTTCCAGAGCAGCAAAGGGTATGCAGCCCTTAAATGCCTGCATCAGTGAGAATGCACTGAAACCACTAAAATTATCATTGAAGACTTGATGTTAGTGTCAAATTTGGAGATATTTACTTTCTTTTAAGGGGATTAGGTTAGAGAAATAGGTAACTTTGGCTCAAATGGCCCAGTAGCTGAATGTTAGAAAGTAGTAATAATCTCTGATAACATGGATGGGGATTATCAAAATAGCTGTGTCCTCAACAAACTTGAAAGTTCACATTTCTTGCAATCAAGTGTACATGGGAGACATTAAATCATTTTCATTTTGCTATTATGAAAAAGCATAAAGTCTAACACCTGTGTCTCCAAGTGAACCACCAGACAGCTACTTAGGCTTAGAAAACATAATGATGCTTCCACACAATGCAGGATAATACCAGTGCTGAGGTGCCTAGAGGGAGAAGAGGGTTATAGAAAAAAAGTAAATTACTTTTGATTTTTCATTTGCTATCAAGGTTTTTACTTTATACAATTGATTGCACATGCAACCAAAAAAAATCAACTAAACAGGTGACTGTTTCTTTTGGCTGTGTTGCATAATTCATGTATATACAAAAATGGGCTTGCCATTATATTCGACAGAAAAAATTAAACTTCCTCTTCAAGAGAGAAAAGACCCTGAACATCAGCCCTGATTCAATCCTAATCCAGATACAGGGAGTTTAAAGAAAGAAAAAGTGAGCCGGGTGTGGTGGCGCACGCTTGTAATCCCAGTACTTGGGAGGCAGAGACCGGAGGATCCAGGTTCACAGCCAGCCTCAGCTAGTTAGTGAGGCCCTCTGCAACTTGGTGAGACCCGGTTTCAAAATAAAGGATAAAAAATAGGGCCGGGGGTGTAGCGCGGAGGTAAAACGCCCCTGGGTTCAATCCCTGGTACCACAAAAAAAAAAGAAAGAAAAAGTGAAGAATCCAGGTTTATTTGAATCCATTCTATCTGTAGGGCGAAAAGCAAGGACAGAAAGAATATTTCACCTAATAAAAGATTAATGGGAGAGCTCTTGTGAGTGATAACCATATTGCTTCCTCTTGGAATTAATTATACCTTTGAATCACATTCAGAAAGGAAGACACAAAGTTACCTTGAGCAAATACTTATTTTAATTGCTTAATGGTGAATGCTTCTCTTTAAGCTAATTGAGTTATTTTTCTAGGAGGTACAAAAATCCCCCTGTCCTCCATAGAATGCTGAAGATGAACAGTGTTATTCCTTTGAAAGGAAGATGGGAATATTGTAATTATTTACATCAGATTGTTTCTGTCAAAAGAGAATTAAGCCAGGTGTCACAGGAGCAAGTGCCTGGACTCCCAGCTACTCAAGAGGCTGAAGCAGGAGGATTGTGAGTTTGAGGCCAGCCTGAGCAATAGAGCAAATCCCTGTATCAAAATAAGAGAGAGAGAGAGAGAGAGAGAGAGAGAGAATTTAAAATTGAATTCATTATTCTATAGGAGCCATGCTCAGGAATTAATACACAGCTATCATATGTGTCTTAACATTGCAAGAAAGATCTGTAAACTTATTTCTATGCACTCACACAGACAGCTGAAAACTAAGGCTGAGATTGTCTTATCATCCAAACTCAGCTGCTCTTCCAAAAATATATGTATATGTTGATATCTCTTATAAAAGGGACTGGTATCTTCTAACTGCTCAGTGGCATGTCAAGGTAGAAATGATAGACAGGGTTACCCAGCAGGGTAGAGTACTTTATTACTAAAATTGTTTAGAATTGAGGACACATGGTGGTAATAAATTATAACCTGACTTTTAGTGGGTGTTATTGTTTTGAACTCTCTTTAGATAATTCTCCCCTCCCTGCCATTGCCAGGGGCTGGGTAGGCTACTCTACCACCACCATCTTGATATATCACTTGGTGTAATGACTTGACGTATATCACCATATTGAATCCTCTTGGCTGAGAAAAGTGAGACTCACTGGTTAAATAGCTTGCCTACAGTGACTCAACCTATTCAGCTAGATACTAGAAGGTCCAGGATTAAAATCAATCAAAACCAAGAGCTTATAATAACCAACAGTTACACTACTCACATCAGGACACTAGTGTCTCAACTATCATCTCTTCTTTGATTCCCTAAATGTCACATTTCCCAAGTAGGCCACTACAAAGGTTAACAGAAATGAAATTTGCACCTCAACTTTCCTGCGAGGAAGGAAGTTCTTATAATAGATGGAATCTGACTGTAGAAAAGAGCTGTATGTGTGGGATAAGGGAGTAGATTGGCCTCTCCTCCTCTGCCAGGGACAGAACAGAGAAGGAGAAGTATTTGTAGTTACTGTACACATCACCAATCCTGCTACTCTACAAGAAGGGTGAGTTCTCTTTCATTTGAAGAAGGCACAGACCCCTCATCACCTATATATCTCACACTCATTTATTCTACCTTCAAGTCAACAAAGCTTAGTAGGGAATAAGATATAAGATGAAGGTAGACAGTGGATTTTCTACTTCCCTTATTTCCTATTGATTTCAAAATTAAACTCTCTAAACATTTTCACAGTATAATGAGAATGAGACTGAAAAGCACAGATTTTGAGAAATGTACTTATGAAGACTTATTAATTGCTTCACCAGGCTAGAAACCAACCATGGCACTGCCAAGTGAGTGGTTTACCTAAAAAAGAATCAACTTTCTCAGCCAAACATTATGAGAAGAATACATGGAACAGAGTTTGACAGAGGTAAAAGGAAACTTCTTCCTTGGGGAAAGGGGTTAATTTGATTTGAACTCCTGGACATAGAAGAACCTGGCACATTTATGGTGATAATTGTCTAACTGCCTCAGTTAGGTAGAAACAAGCAGGGATGAGATAGGAAATTAGCTCTCTGACATACCTAGGATAAGTTTGGATCTGGGTGAGCACACTTCCTGAAAATACCACTCCATCGACGTTTCCTTAAAATTTAAAGACTGGTCTCTGCTATATTGTGGGAAATTAATAAGTGCTAAATCCTTACTTAGGATAAAGATACAAGGGACAGCAGGACTCTCTCATCTGAAGCCAGAATTATAGAAGCAGAGACATGGGTAGAGAACAACGTTGCCTAATGGAGTTATGAATTTAAGGGTGCCTGAGGTAGCAGTGGCAGAGTGATGAGATGATTCCGTTGGAATAAGAAGGAAGTTCTATTCATGAAGAATGAAACCTGGATCCTTTCAGACATGTCTGGGGTATGTGAGAGGGTATTCAGTGACCACTATAAAAGGATTCATACCTTCATCATTATAATAATTCAATGGACAACAAATTAATATCTACTTTTCTGTCATAAAAGACCTCATCCTGCCTTTTAGTCCCAAGCTCATAGGATAATTAATTATCTCTACGTTCCTGAGTCTCCTGACCTAGAGTAAAACAACTTCCTATCTCTGTAGAAAAAGGATGCATGGGCTGTGAAGTCAGCTAGTTCTAAATTCAAATCTCAACTCTGACCCAAACATAAATAAGCAATTGTCTTTTGACAAAGGTGCCAAGAAGATTAAATAAGGAGAGGGTAGTTTATTTGATAATTTTGGACCAATTAAACATTGATATGAACCCTGACCTATACCCTTTAGGGTATACAAAAAGTAATCCAAATGGGTTTTTAGGTAAAAACTAAAACAATAAAACTTGCTAGAAGAAAATGTAGGAAAATATCTTTAGACTTTCAGTAAAAATTTCTTAGCATGAATCATAAAAGAAAAAAATGATAAGTTGGACATCATCAAAATTCTGCTTTTCAAATAAGGCTGTTAAGAAAATGAGAAGTCAAATAACAATAAATGTTGGTGAGGATGTGAAGAAATAGGAACTCTTCTACACTGCAAACTAGTTCAGCTGCTATGGAGATCAGCGTGGAGATTCCTCAGAAAGCTGGGAATGTATCCACCATATGACCCAGCTATACCACTCCTAGGTATCTTTCCCAAGGGGCCAAAATCACAGAACTACAGTAATATATGCATACCCATGTTCATAGCAGCACAATTCACAATAGTCAAATTATGGAACCATCCTAGGTGTCCATCAACAGATGAATAGATTACAAAATTATGGGAAATACACACAATGGAATTCTACTCAGCAATGAAGAACAAAATTATGTCATTTGCAAGAAAATGGAAGGACCTGGAGAACATTAAGTGAGATTAGTCAGTCACAGAAAGGGAAGGGTCATGTGTTTTCTCTAATATGCACAAGCTAGGGAGTAATTGGGATACCAGAGGGACTCCAGACAATGGAGGAGAAATCTCAGTGGAGCCAGGGAGGTGGTCTAAGGGAAGGGGAGGGAGAAGACTGAGTTTCATTAATGAAAATACTACCATCGACTATATGTACATATGTGAATATACCAATGTCAATCTCAGTACTGTGTATTGGAGAGGCGGGGGGGCACCAAGTGCTGTGTGCATGTATGTCACTGTCAACATGATTTACATTATGATGTGAGACTATAATGCACCAATAAAAGCACACTATAAAAAAATAAAATAGACGGGCATGGTGGCATATGCCTATAATCCCAGTATGTTAGAGGTTAAGATAGGACAATGACAGGTTCAAGGGCAGCCTCAACAACTTAGAAAGGCCCTCCCCAACTTAGTGAGACCCTGTTTCAAAATAAAAAATAAAATAGGGCTGGTGGTGTAGCTTAAAGGTAGAATTCCCCTGGGTTCAATCCCCAAGCACCACCACCACCACCAAAAAATAAATAAATAAATAAATAAATAAATATATATATATATATGTGTGTGTGTGTGTGTGTGTGTGTGTATAAAACATTTATTAAATATATAACTAATAGACGACATACATAACTAATAAAAATATTATAACTAATAGAAGATATATCCAGGATAAATAAAGAAGTCTTAAACTCACAAATGAAAAGCAAATAACCCAATTGAAAATCAGACAAAGATTTAAATAGAATCATCAAAAAATAATTAAAAACAAGACCATGGAAAAACGATGAGCGCCATGAAGCCTTAGAGAAAAGCAAAGCAAATAACCCAATCAAGAATTGGGCAATTGAACTAAATAGAATTCACAAAAGAAGAAATACAAATGGCCAATAAATACACGAAAAAATGTTCAACATTATTAGCAATCAGGGAGATGCAAATTAAAACTACACTGAGATTCCATATAACCCCAATTAGAATGGCAACCATCAAGAAGTCAAACAATAAATGCTGGGCAAGGATATGGGGAAATAGGAACTCTTCTATACTGTTGGTGGGATGGCAAATTGGTGCAGCCACTATGGAGATCAGTGTGGAGATTCCTCAGAAAAATGGGAATGGATCCACCATATGATCTAGCTATATCACCCCTGGGTATCTTTCAAAAGGGACTGAAATCAGAATATTATAGTAATATGTGCACATCCATGTTTATAGCAGCACAATTCTCAATAGCCAAATTATGGAACCAACCTAGGTGTCCATCAACAGATGACTGGATCACAAAATTATGGGCTATACACACAATGAAATTCTACTCAGCAATAAAGAAGAACACAATTATGTAATTTGCAGGAAAATGGATGGACCTGGAGAACATTATTACGTGAAATTAGCCAGTCACAGAAAGTGAAGAGTTATACGTTTTCTCTCATATATGGAAGCTAGGGAGTAATTGGGATATAAGAGGGACTTCAGATAACGGAGGAGAAGCTCCAGTGGAGCGAAGGAGGTGGTGTAGGGAAGGGTGGAGGAGAAGGAGAATTAACAAAGGAAAGACTTCCACTGGCATTATGTATATATGTGAGAATACCAATGACAATCTCAATATCTTGTATGGGGACAGGGGGAGTAGGGGAGGGAGCCAGGGGGAAAACTCACCAAGTGCTGTGTGCATGTATGTCACTATCACTATGAACTATGTAATGATGTAAGACTATAATGCACCGATGAAAGTATAAAAAAAAATTCACAATGAGATCTCACCAAAAAAGTTAAAACTAAAAGGACTGAAAATACCAAGTGCTCACAAGGATTTGAAACAGGTGAAAAATCTCATAAATTGCTATGGGAAATGCAAAATGGTACAGTCAGTTTGGAAAAAGTTTGCCAGTTCCTTAAATGTTCATGGATACACTTACCAAATGATTTAGCAATCCTGCTCATAGGTGCTTACACTTAGTAAATAGAAACTTATATCCATATAAAGACCTGTATACAATCATGCCGATTTCTGCCAAAACTGAAAATAATTCACATATTTGTGAACTGTAAATGTATAATCAAAACCCACAAAGTAGAACTCTGTAATAAAATAAAATAAATTATGGTTACTCTATGAATCTCAAAAGCATTATCCTAAGGGAAAGAAGCCTGGTACAAAAGGCATACTATTTGATTTCATTTATAGGACATTTGAAGAAAGTCAAAATTTGGGGGACAAATAACAGTTTATCAGTCACCAAGAACTAAGGGTGGAGAAAGAGATTTACTACAAAAAGGTACAAGGATTTTTTTAATAACAGATATATTTTTTATCTTGATTGAAGTAGTTGTCATGCAACTATGTATACATTTGCCAAAGTCAGTATCAAATTGTATACTTAAAAGGAATGTTTTTATTATTATATAAATTATGCCTCAATAAACAACACTTTATAAAAAGCAAAACCACCAAAAAACAAATAACCCAATCAAGACATGGGCAATTGAACTAAACAGACACTTCACAAAAGAAGAAATACAAATGGACAAGAAATATATGAAAAAAATGTTCAATATCAATAGCAACCAGGGAGATGCAAATCAAAACTACACTGAGATTCCACCTAACACCAATTAGAATTGCAATCATCAAGAACACAAACAATAATAAATGCTGGTGAGGCTGTGGGGAAATAGGAATTCATAGACTGTTGGTGGGGTTGCAAATTAGTGTAGCTGCTAGTACAGCCACTATGGAGATCAGTGTGGAGATTCCTCAGAAATGTGGGAATCAATCCACTAATGATCCAGCTATACCACTCCTGGATATCTTTCCAAGGGGATTGATATCAGAATATTAGAGGGATACATGCATATTCATGTTTATAGCAGCACAATTCATAATAACCCAATCATGGAGCCAACCTAGGTGTCCATCAACAGATGAACGGATTACAAAATTATGGGATATACACACAGTAGAAGTCTAGTAAGCAATAAAGAAGAACAGAATTATGTCATTTGTAGGAAAATGGAGGGACCTGGAGAATATTATGTTGAGATTAGCCAGTCACAGAAAGTGAAGGGTCATATGTTTTCTCTCATATGTGGAAGCTAGGGAGTAATTGGGATATCAGAGGGACTTTATATCATGGAGGAAAATCCCCAGTGGAGCAGTGGAGGGGGTGTAAGGGACAGTGGTGGTGAGACAGGGAGAATCAGTGAAGGAAACACTTCCACTGACGTGAGAATACCAATGTCAATCTCAATATCATGTATGGAGAAGGGAAGGGAGTGTGGAAGGAGCTGAGGGAAGCTCACCAAGTGCTGTGTGCATGCACGTCCCTATCACTCTGAACTACATTATGATGTGAGACTACACTGCACCAATAAAAGTATATTTTTAAAAAAATCAATTCCAAAAAAAAAACTCCATCTCTGCAATAAAGCTAAAACTAATCACACTGGTTTTATATACTTTTATTGGTGCATTATAATCTTACATCATAGGTTCAAAGTCATACAAATAAACATGTACACAGGTCTTAGTGTGTTTCCCTTCAGCTCGCACTCTGCCACCCAACCCTCCCCACACGTGACAGTGAAGTTGGTAGTGATATCTTTATACATGGCACAGCACAATTTGAAATGTTTCCATTTCCCCTCCCCACCTCTGTCCTCTAATCACTCCACCATTCTACTGGTCTCTCTCCTCAATGATCTAATGCCCTTTTGTTTCCTATTTTCTCCCTAGCTTCCATATATGAGAGAAAACATTTGACTCTTGACTTTCTGAGACTGACTGATCTCACTTAGGATCATATTCTTCAATTCCATCCACTTTCCTGCAAATGGCATAATTTTGTTCTTCTTTATTGCTGAGTAAAATTTCATTGTGTGTATATACATTTTTTTATCTATTCATTTGTTGATGGACACCTAGGTTGGTTCCATAATTTGGCTATTGTGACTTGTGATGCTATAAACATGGATATGCATGCATCACTATAGTATTCAGACTTTAAATATTTAGGAGAGATACGGAGAAGTAAGATAGCTGGGTTATCCCACTAGGTGGTTCCCTTCCTAGTCTTTTGAGGAAGCTCCTCTCTGATCTCCATAGTGGTTGTATTAATTTGCAATATCACCAACAGTGTATAAGAGCGTCTGTTTCCCCACATCCTTGTCAGCATTTCTTATTGTTTCTGTTCTTGATGATTGCCGTTCTAACTGGAGTTAGATGGAATCTCAGTGTAGTTTTGATTTGCATCTCCCTGATTGCTAATGATGTCGAACATTGTTTCTAATCATACTTTGTATCCCAGAATTCTTTGCGTGATGTAACTTGTTCATTCTTTTTGCGGTGTAGTTTTTTTACTATTTCACTTCACTTTTTGACTATTTCAAGTAATGTTGCTGTGAACATTACTGTGAATGTCTTCGGCATCCCAATATTTGATAATATATGCAATGTGTCTACCAGTAGCTTAAACATCACTCCTGAGCTCTTATTTGTGTATGGCCAATGAGATCAGTTAATATGCCACACGGCAAATTGGGCCAAGGTGCTGACACTGGAATGCCATTTGGTGGCCCGTGTCATTATAACTGTTTTGAGATTTAGGGTGCAGTTTTGTTGCATAAAAAAATTGTGAAAATAGCCCAGCACATTGGTGCATACCTATAATCCTAGTATTTGGGAGGCTGAGACAGGAGGATAGCAGTTTCAATGTCAGCACGTTCTAACTTAGCAGGACTGTTTCAAAATAAGAAATAAAAATAGGGCTGGTGGTATAGCTCAGAGGTAGAACCCACCCGAATTCAATCCTTAGTACTACACATATACAAGCATACCTAGAAATAATTGAGTCTTTAAAAAACCAGAACCCTGTCTTGATCTTTCCAACACCCTTCTTCCTACCTCAGGCCTCACATTTATAAAAATAGTGATTCAAATTGTAATCAATAACTGAAATCAGTATGTCTTCCAATTGCCTATATTATTACTATAAAATCAAATTCTGTGAGACCCCATCTTGCTTTCCCAGCCAAATGCCTATGTCAGCTCAACCTGCCTCCATCTTTCTTCTTTTCATTCATTCATGAATTTTCTTATTAAATTATTTCATCATAATGTTGGGTATTATGCTTGACCACAAAGGTAACATTAGTGAATAAATTTATAGTCCATACAACCTTCCTGTGCCTCCTCATTCCTTTGGCTACACCGTGTGAGATCATATGACCAATATTCAATCAAAGCTATTTCTGAAAGAGATTAGAAGCCACCAATAAGAATTAAATGAGTCCCTTATATAATTCTGGTATATGTAAATAAAATTTTCCTAAAAAAGAATCAAAACCAGAATATGCTTCTATTGCCTGCCTGAAATTTACTTTTCCTTTATTGGTAAGCATCACAGCTTAAGTGTTTAGCAGTTTTTAAATACTTCTTATTCTGCTATGAATTAGGGAGGCCCATTTAAGAATAATATGGACTCTAGGAGCCTTATTTTTTGGGGTTTTTTTGCCTTGTTAATATATTTTATTATCCATATTTGAGATTTACAAAATGATATATTAGATACATACAGATACTGAAATGGTTAGTATACCTAAGTAAATATATCTATCATCTCACATAATTGACTTTTGGAAACAAGAGCTGCTAAATCTGCTTATTTAACAAAAATTTTCAGACTGTTCATCCTACATATCTGCTACTTTGAATGCTTTCATCTACATCTCCTAATGTCCTCTCCACCCTGCTTCCCATCTCCAGTAACCACTGTTTTAATTCTCTACCTCTGTATATTTGACCTTTTATTTTTTTCTAAATTTCACATATCAGTAAAATGAGGCAATAGTTTTCTTTCTGTGACTGACTTATTTTACTTAGCATAAAGTCCTCCAGGTACATTCCTATTGTGACAAATTAAAGGATCTCCTTTTTAAGACTAAATAATATTCCACTATATGTATATATGTAATATATAATTTCTATAGAGAGAGACAAATGGATAAAGATAACGTGGGGTGTATCACTATCAGTGAACACTTAGGTTGTTTCTATATCTTGGTCTTTGCAATAACAAAAATGCAATAGTATGGGAGTGCAGACATCTTTATAAGGTGGAGATTTTTTATCTCCTCTGGGCATATACCCAGAGAGAGGGTTGCTAGGTCCTAAGGTAGTTTACTTGTAATTTCCCTAGAAACCTCCACACTATTTGACATAACGGCCACACCAATCTGCATCCCCATCAACAATGTGCTGGAGCTTTCTTGTCCCCATGCCCTTGCCAACATTTGTTATCTTTTGTAATAGCCATAGGATCCGTGTTTTTAAGACTAAGAAAAAGGAGTGTACCGCATTTCTCTGAATTTATCAACTTCATTAACAACATGCTCACTGACTTTAATAATGTCAAGTAATAATATACTCCATCAACAATGACTTCAGTTTTCCAAAAGCATGCAGTTGTATTAGCATCACCCTTTTGGCAAAACTCATGGATAGGGCATGATATTACTATGTTGCCAGATTCAACCACATTTCCAACAGATCTGACAGTTGAAGACTCTAAAGACATTTTAAATTTGAATGTATTAGGATAGAGTTTGGGACACTATTTGGTACATCAGTGCTCCAAAGGGAATTCTAAATATTCTTTTGAACCCACCATTTTCTAGTCTAGTCTCAGTGATAATTCCCACTTACATGATAAATAACAGTAGCACAAAAGAGTAACCAGCCCCTTAAGGCTACAGACCATCCACATTTGTTTTAAGAGACATTGGCGTTTCCAGTTATACACACATTGAAGATACATTGCTGCTCTCTGCCCAGAAGAGATACATTTCCAGACTTGTATCCCACGGATGACAAATATAGATTTCAATTCACTTAATCTGATCTTTATTTTAAGTTCCCTTTCTTTAATTAGCTTTTATGAAACCTTACAAAGAGGGACTTTTGAGAAACCTTACCAAGAGCACACTTCCTTCCCTCTTTCTTTTCCTCCCTCTCTCCACAAATGTTTTTGACAGCTTTCTTTATCTCAGATATACATAGGTAACACCAAGACAAATAAGACACTCTCTGACCTACACAGCACCATAAAATTCCCACTAAGCTTCCAATTTCAAGCCACTCAAGTTCCATAGCATCCTGAAACATGACTCTGGTTTTAGATTCTGATTAATATCTTAAGCCTCCTAAAAAAGCAGCTTTGCCACAGAGCTTTGCCTATTCTTAGAAGCCACAACTGCGGCAAAGGACAAGGATTTGTCCATTGTGTTCGTGTGGGCACCCAGGAGCTCCTTGACCACCCTATTCTCGTGCACTCTTCTGTGGACTTCCAGGGTGAGGTTGGTAAGGTGATCTCCCTAGGAATCCCAAACTACTAAAAAGCTACACTTCCTCCCAGAATCCCCAATTTTTGTGCTGAGATGATTATACTTTACAGACAAAGACTGGGGATTAAATGAGAGGCACAGAAAGCCAGCTTTGACCCAGGATAACCTCACATCACCCAAGTCTTATTTTGGTGCCTCACTTTAGTCTTAAAATATTTCTGGGGATCTGTCATTTTAAAGATATAGTGAGAAGTGAAATAGTCTCTAATTTCTTAATAACTATAAAACTATGAATAAATATAACTATCCCAAGATTTTTTCCTCCAATCAATTTTCAACATGATTTAAATTCCAGGGTCAACACCAAGGGTCGTTTTAAATGCAGGGAAAAAATCCCTGAACAGAATTTATTGCTTCTCAGTCTCTTAATGGGCTTGCTACTTCTGGATCAGAATTTCAACTGTGCTAACACTAAGGGCTACATTTTTTTTCTTGTTGGATAGCTAGCAATTAGCACTAATTATGTGAGTGTTGTGACATGTCCTTAGATTTTTTTCCAGTAGTTTGATACCTACCTTAAGGAAAAAAAAAATCAATGGTTCTATTTCTTTATTTGAGGTATTCCTCCTAAGCTTAGGGTATATGACCTTATTTAATAAGATACAAAAAATAAGGTATTTATCTGAAGAAACTCAGCTGTTTTAAAAATAAGATTGTATCTGTTTTCATTATTTGGTATTTCAGGTAAAAGTAATGGTTTAAGCTCAATTGTCTGGTTAATTTCTCAAATGTGTACTTACAGTGTGTGAGCTGTGTGCATGTATCATCCTATGAAGAAAAAAATGTAAATATTTTTATTATTCAATGATAAGTGGTACTTTAAAAGTATGCCTAAAGCAAATCAACTTAATAGAGACCAAATGTTCATAATAAATAGTGAGAAAAACCATATTAAGATTTTATCTTGAAAAGGGAAACTAAAAATTAAGTCTTAGTCCACGTTTCTTACTCTTAGTAAAACAGATTATAATTGCAATGAGTATGCAGGAAGCAGGTAGGTATACTACACCCCATGGGCTGAATCTGGTCTGTAGCCTATTTTTATGTAAACTTCCAAGCTAAGCATTTTTTTTACATTTTTAAAGTTCATTAAGAAAAAAACAGAATACAGGGCACAGATTTTGTATGATCCACAAACCCAAAAATACTATCTGACCTTTTACAGATAAATTTTACTGATCTTTGCTCTAAATGAATTAAAAATGACCTACTTCTCTTATTGTATGTGTAGCATCTTTTCCCCAATTGAACTTCAGGTGTACAAAATACTACTAATTATCATCTTTGGTTCATAATACTGTTGCTCCATGCATAGCCTGCTTTAATTTAGTTAATAGCATAGGTTTGAGTTGCAATCGAGTTGCAAAGTAAATACCCCAAATAGAGACTATGAACTTGTTAGTGAGCTACATCCACTGCTGTGATACTCCACCCTTCGTCCAGGGTCTTCTGGTGATGTAATCATACCCTGAATCCCCCCATTCATAATTCCCTTTTAGTAATTTTTGTATAATTTCTTTAATTGATTCTTTATCTTTCTTTTTAAATTTTATTTTTATGTACTTAGAAAGTATTGTACTTTATGTTGTCTCTTAGAAGCTTCCACTGACATGGCTAACACTTATCTAGATTGTTTTATGTTGTTGAAGTTCATTTTTGTTTATTTTTATTTTTGTTTTGTTTTTGTCTCCCTGTACTGCCCAGGCTGGTTCAAGTGATCATCCTGCCTCAGCCTCCTGAGTATCTGGGGCTAGAGGCTTGCACACTCAGTTAAAGTTCATATTTTTTAAACCACTGTGTAATCATTCTACTTTATAAATACACAACTATTTATCTACTCTGCCACTCATAGGCACTTTTCTAGATTTTGTAATTGTTGAGAGATTACTAAGGACATTATTACATGTTTTTGTGCATGTAAAATATTTATATTAGTTATAAACTTAAGAATGGAATTGCCCCCAAGTTCCATAGATTATAGAAATTTCACATTAGGACATAATGACAAACTATTTTTCCAAAGTGGTGCATCATTTACTATCCTTCCTGCAATGCAGAAGAGATTCTTTGTATCCACATATCTTCCATATTTGGAATATTCTATTTTCACTGGGAATCAAATGATTCCTATGTGGTTTAAAGCTGAACTTCTTTGATCACTAATAATAGTGAATGTTGCTTCCTACGTGTATGCAGCAGTTTCTATGAAATGATGGTTTATGACACATGCTCATTTTACAGTTGGTTTATGTTCCCCTTACTGATTTCTAGAAGTTCCATATATATTATTGATAAAAATCCTTTACTTGTTGTATGAATTGTAAGTATCTCCTCCCAGTTTAAATCTTGTCTTTTTTACTTTCTAAGGTTACTTTTGAAATAAAGTTATTTATTTTAACATAGGGTCTTTTTTTCTTCAGTTTTTCTGTAGTCAGTTTTTTTTAAAGAAATCATGTGCTACCCAGGTCTGAAAGATAGTCACTTTGTTTTTTACTTAGGATTTTCAAATTTTTTCTGGATATCCAAGTCACTTATTTTATACTAAGAGCTTCATTTTGTTTGGACGTATAATTTAATTTAGGAAATTCAATGCTGTATTTTGCTAAATGGATTGTCATTTTTCCGGCTCCTTTTCTCTGCTGATCTCACATGCCACCTGGATCATATCCCAGTTGGGTCACATGTGGGTTTTTTCTGAGCTCTGTATGCTATTCCACTTGTCAGTCTGTCTCTCCTTGTGTTACAGTCACACTGTGCAACTTCTAGTAGCTTCGCAATAAGCTTTGCAGGCAAGGCCCGCCTTCTGCTCCTCTTCAGAAGTCCTTGGTATAGTCTTAGCCAATTATACCTCCAGACATATTTTAGAATTATCTTACTACCACTATTTGGATTTTGGTTGGAATTAAAGTAAATCTATGCATTAATTTGGGGGAGAACATTTTGCCAATATTAAGTTCTCCAATCCATCAATTGTCATGGAATATCTTTTCATTTATTTATATCTTTTAAATCTCTTAATAACATCCTTCATTTTACTCTGCTTCAGCCTGACATATATTTTGCTCACTTTACTTCAAGGTCATTGAGATTGACAATATTATAAATTATATTATCTCTTCAAATGTATTTTCTAATTATTGGTGCTGCCGTATAGATATGCAAGTGACTTTTGGGTACTTCAGACTCCAAACCTTGCTCTAATTTTCTTTTCTTTTCTTCTACTACTAGTAAAATTATTTAATATTAGAGAAAATTGAAATTTGTATTTTGTTTGAAAGGGATTTTTCTGTGATTGAAATTATCAATTAACATCCTTTTTTAAAGATACTTTCATTGGTGCATTGTAATTTCACATCACTTTGTAATTCATAGTGATAAGGACATACATGCACACAATACTTGGTGAGCTTCCCCCTGACTCCTTCCTTCCTCACCCCCCCCTTTCCCCACACATGATTTTGAGATTGGCATTAGTAATTTCACATATGTACATAACTTCAGTGACAGTGTTTTCCTCATTGATTCTCCCTCCCCCACAATGCTTTTCTCCTCTAGACCCTTCCATCGCTCCACTGGGGTTTCTCCTCCATTATCTAAAGACCCTCTTGTATCCCATTTACCCGTCAACTTCCACATATGAGAGAAAACATATGACCCTTCACATTTTTTTGACTGGCTAATCTCGTTTAACATAGCGTTCTCCAGGCTCATCCATTTTCCTGCAAATTACATAATTTTGTTCTTCTTTATTGCTGAGTAGAACTCCATTGTGTGTATATCCCATAATTTTGTATCCCATTAATCTGTTGATGGACACCTAGGTTGGTTCCATAATTTGGCTATTGTGAATTGTGCTGCTATAAACATGGATATGCATGTATCACTATAATATTCTGATTTCAATCCTTTTGGAAAGATACCCAGGAGTGGTATAGCCAGATCATATGGTAGATCCATTCCCAGTTTTCTGAGGAATCTCCACACTGATCTCCATAGAAGCTGTACTAATTTGCAATCCCACCAACAGTGTAGAAGAGTTCCAATTTCCCCACATCCTCGCCAGCATTTACTGTTGTTTGACTTCTTAATGATTGCCATTCTAATTGGGGTTAGATGAAATCTCAGTGTAGTTTTATTTTGCATTTCCCTGATTGCTAATAATATTGAAGATTTTTCATATATTTCTTGTCCATTTGTATTTCTTCTTTTGTGAAGTGTCTATTTAGTTCAGTTGCCCATTTCTTGATTGGGTTATTTGTTTTTTTAGTGTTAAGTCTTTTAAGTTCTTTGTATATTCTGGCTATTAGTCTTTGATAAGAGGAGTAGCTAGCAAAGATCTTCTCCCATTCTGTAGGCTCTCTCTTTAGACTCTTGATGGTTTCCTTTGATCAGCAGAAACTTTTTAGTTTAATGCCATCCCATCTTATTGAGGAGTGTCTACATGTTGGAGTGTTGGTCCTATGCCCTCCTCTAGTAATTTCAAAGTCTCTGGTCTAAGTTCCAGCTCTTTGATCCATTTTGAGTTGACTCTTATGCTAGGAGAGAGATAGGGGTTTAA
Source organism: Glis glis (assembly GCA_004027185.1). Classification (NCBI taxonomy): domain Eukaryota; kingdom Metazoa; phylum Chordata; class Mammalia; order Rodentia; family Gliridae; genus Glis; species Glis glis. The sequence continues at coordinate 159,360 of PVJS01000028.1, forward strand.
TTCCATTTTTCTACAAATAGATAACCAGTTTTCCCAACATCATTTGTTGAAAAATCTATCTTTTCTCCAACATTTGTTTTTAGTACCTTGTCAAAAATCAACTGGCTATAAGTGTGTGGATTTCTATATCTTCTATTCTGTTCCATTGGTCTATGTGACTGTTTTTGTGCTAATACCCCACTGCTTTTATTTCTATAGCTCTGTAGTATAGTTTGAAGTGAGGTATTATGATGCCTCCTGCATGGTTCTTACTGATGAGAATTGTTTTCACCATTCTAGGTCTTTTGTTTTTCCAAATGAATTTTAGGACTGATTTTTCTCTCTGTGAAGAATGACATTGGATTTTTAATAGGGATTGCACTGAATTCTTGCTCTAATTTTCTATGGTTTCTAAAACTTGTTTAAGCTTTTAGATTTTTTTATGTAAAAAGTGCAAATAATGATAGCTTTACTTCTTTTTCTATAATTACTCCTCCTACTTCTACTTTCTTACTCTTCTGTCTAGGAACTTCAATACAACGTTAAATAAAGTGGCAAGGTGGACACACTTGTCTTATTAATGATTTTAAAGGGAATGCTTCAGCCAGTTGTGCTGGTGGATGCTTGTAATTCCAGTACTTGGGAGGCTGAGATAGGAGGATCGTAGGTTTGCAGCCAGCCTCAGCAATTTGTGAAGCATTCCTCAACATAGCCAGACCCTGTTTCTAAATAAAGAATAAAATAGGGCTGGGGATATAGCTCGGAAGTAGAACACCCCTGGGTTCAATCTCCAGTACCACAAAAAACAAAAAAATAAAGGGAATGCCTCTAGTTTTCTCAAGGGTTTTTAAAATAGTTATTTAAATTAGATTTAACATTTTTCTTCTGTCCATAATTTAACAGTTTTATGATTGTTTTGAATTATAACAAAGACTTTTTATCATCTATTGAAATGCCCTTTGAGTGTTCAATTTTAATCTTTTAAGGTGGTAAATTAATTTTTCGAATTATCTAATATTAAATTTTCAACCTGTATTGGTCATGGCATATAATCTACTTTATTCAGTTCTTTTGGGGGGGTTATTGTTTGTTGGTGTTGCTGTTGTTGTTGTTGTTTTGTGGTACTGGCGATTGAACCCAGGGGCATTCTACCTCTGAGCTACACCTCTGGCCTAATTTATTTTTCATTTTGAGACTGGATCTCACTAAGTTACTGAGGCTGGCCTCCAACCAGCCTCCCAAGTCCTGGGATTACAGGTGTGCAAACATTCCCCCTCTATTTTATACAGTTCTGAATTTGATTTAAGAATATTTTTGCAGTTACATTCTTGAGTGAAATGGACCTTCATCATATTCTTTTTATTTAATGTCTCCTTCTGGTTTTGATATCTGGATTATGCTGGACTCCTAGAATGTATTGGGAATTATTTATATGTCTGTTGCTAAAAGCAACATATTTAAAATTGTGATGAACTCTTTCTTGAAATATTTGGAAGAACTGCCTTATACTTAGTGTAATACTCTTTAAAACACCTTAGGGTTTTTTTTTTTTTTTGTGTGTGTGTGTGTTTGGTGAATTATGTCTTCAAATTCTTCAATAGATGTATGATTTTTCAATATCTCTTTTTTAGGTACTCATGGTAAAGCATATTTTTCTAGTTTATCCGTTTTGTCTGTTTTTCAACATTTTGACATGCAAATATTCATAGTGTTCATCTGTTCAATCTCTGCCTGTATCGTACTCCCTTTTCATTCATCATATTGTTTATTTCTATCTTTTTTTTCTCTTCATTAGTCTTTTCAGAGTTTATCTATCTTATTTCTTTTTGGTGGGAAGGGCAATATTAAATTGTCTCTATTCACAGATGACATGATTGTGTACATATAAAGTGCTAAGGAGTCTATAAAACAAACTACTAGAGCTAACAAATGAAATACCAATATTGCAGAACATAAGTAAATATACAGAAAAAATAGTGATATTTCTGTATATTGACAATTGTTCAAAAACAAACATTTAAAAATCAATACCATTTACAATACCATAAATAATGATAACATAGGAATAGATATAATGAAATATATGTAATAAATAAATCTGTGGTTTCATTGATCTTTTAATATTGATTCCTATGTAACACCACTTGTTATTTTAATATGCTTCCTTTTATTTCTTTGAGTTGATTCTCCTTTGTCTTTTTAAATCCTTTACCTGGGCACTTGGAATTTTCCTTGTCAGACATTCTTCCTTTATAACATAAATAATAGCTATATAAATATAGCTATGTACAACTTTTGCTATTACAGCTTTTCATTTATGTGGTTTCCATCATCCCTCGGTTTTATATCATTATATGTTTCCATTTTAAAATCCTTTCCCTTAGTCTATATATTATTTAGTGGCACATTGCTAAATTCCAAATGTGCAGACATTACCAACTCATTTTTGTGTCAAAAATTTCCAACTTAATTGCTATGTGACCATAAAGATTATTGTTTGTATATTGTGGTTTAAAATGTATTGATACTTTCATTTTGGATAAGTATATAATCAATTATTACAATGTTTTATGTTTGAGAAAAATATGCAATGTTTAATTGTTCATTGCAGAATTCTATATATGTATTCATTTGAGTCATGCTATTTAACACTTTTTTTTTACCCTTCAAAATGGTTGTATTTAATGTTGACTCTAATCAACAATTACAGAAAAAAGGCATGATAGAATCTCCATATTTGAACAAAGAAGGTGTTTTGGCTATATTTTGAGCATGTAGTTTTGGGAGCTTACATATTTAAACTTGCTTTATCTTCCATACGAAGTGAAAGGTATATTGTTTATTAAAGATATTGTTTCTTTCTATACCTGATATAAATAAATGCATTTGATCTTTAAGCACAATATTTTCTGATCTTAATGAAGCCACCTTGGGTTTATTTTGATTAATGTCTCCTGAGATGTAATTTCTGTATTTATATTTTCAATCTTTGCATGTTCATTTACTTCATGTGCGTCTCTTGAAAAGAGCATATATTCAGATTTCGGTTGTTTCCCAATTTATTATTTTATGTCTTTTTCACTATTAGGCCTAATATATTTATAACTTTTCCAATTATGGGTATACTTGAACATATTTTTCATTTATTTTATTATATCATTTCATCACATTGCTATTTAATTTAAAATAACTTTTTAAATTTATCAAATTAATATCTATATCACCTCCTAATGATAAAAGTACTTTAGCACTTTCTCACATTCCTGATCTACCTTTGCTATGAGCCTTCATCTCAGATTATCAAGAATATAGTCGAGCCAGGCATGCAGGGACACGCTTGTAATCCCAGTACTTGGGAGGCTGAGACGGGAAGATCGCAGGTTTGCGGCCAGCCTCGGCTACTTAGTGAGGCTCTCTGAAACTTAGTGAGACCCTGTTTCAAAATAAAGAATAAAATAGGGCTGGGGGTGTAGCTTGGAGGTAGAATGCCTCTGGGTTTAATCCCCAGTGCCACAAAGAAAAAAAAAATAAAGTCCTTGCTGGGTGTGGTGGCACACACCTGTAATCCCAGTACTTGGGAGGCTGAGACAGGGGGATTACAGGACAGCCTCAGCAACTTAGTGAAACCCTATTTCAAAATACAAAATAAAATAGGGCTAGGGGTATAGATCAGAGGTAAAATGCCTCTGGGTTTAGCCTTCAGTACCAAACAAGGAGGATGAGGAGAAGGAGGAAGAAGAAGAGGAGGAGAGTCCTTTTCTCTTCTTCTTTTTTAAGACTACAAAAACATATTACCAAGGTATATAATAAATTTTAAATCACTTATCTCTATCACGATTCCTTTTATTGGTCTTTCTTACTTAATTATTTCATCCAAAATTGACTCTAAGATGAATATTCACTTAGAAGCTTTTGAGGCTTTATGTGTCTGATATTAATTTTCTTATGCCCTCATCTTTGCATTAAAGTTTAAGTTGACCTAAAATTATAGTATCATTAATTTTTTGAAAACTTTATCCAATTTTCTTCCTACATCCTATGGTGCTGTTATAAAGATAATGTCAATCTAGTTTAGGTTCCTGTATGTGGAGTTTACTTTTTCTCTGCATTTTAGAATTTGCTCTTTATCTTTGATATTGTAAATTTTCAATGGAGTGGAATTTTTCTTTGGGTAGTGGTAGACTAGCTCCATCCCACTGAAGACAAGCAGAAGATCTGACAACATAAAGGTGTGCTTGAAGTTACCAAAAATCTGAACAATTGCTGAACCACTACTGAGGGTAAAGGATGCTTGGGAATGAGAACCTAGTATTTAGTGTACTTTTCTTCTGGAGACATTTGTTAATTCTGGAGGGTATTATTAAGAGTGCTTTGACAGATTCTAAGGATTAGGGAGATAGGAATAGAGTTCATGGCCCATCAAAGACTAGGGCAATGGTGAAACTCTCACTTTAGATTGGGACCACAAGCAACTGTCATTTAAAAGAAAGGATAGATCCGGACGTGGTGGCGCACGCTTGTAATCCCAGTACTTGGGAGGTGGAGACGGGAGGATCCGGGTTCGCAGCCAGCCTCAGCTACTTAGTGAGGCCCTCCGCAACTTAGTGAGATCCTGTTTCAAAATAAAGGATAAAAAATAGGACTGGGGGTGTAGCTTGGAGGTAGAATGCCCCTGGGTTCAATCCCTGGTACCGCAAAAAAAAAAAAAGAAGAAAACATAAGTTCAGGGATCTCACCAGGAAGATGAGCCAGTAAGAAATATTTAGTGTGAATCATAAAAGAGAAATAGGATGGAAAAAACAGAAAAGAATATGAGATATATAAATCATACAGAAGACTCTAACATTCATACAACTGGAGTATTAGCTTCTTAAGAGAAAAAAAGAATGTGGATGAAGTAATATTTGCACATATAAAGACTTAAACCATCCAAGATTTAAAAAGATATGAAGACAGTTTTGAGGAGAGACCTCATGAACCCAGAGCGGGATAAATCTAAACAAATCCATACCTAGATACATACTTTACAACAAAACTACTGCAAAAAAAAAAATACACAATGAGAAGTTAAGAGGCAGATTACCTACAAAGAAGTGAAAATAATATTGGCAAGTAACTCTTCAAAACAATGGAAGACAGAAAACTATGGGATAGAAACTTCAACCTACTAACACAGGACAACTCCAAACCAAACTCTATACCTAGAAAAAATAAATATCCTGCGAGTAAAACAGCAAAGTAAATACATATTCAAACAAACTAAACCAAAAGAAAAATTTGCTGCAAGCACATGGCATTGAAATAAAAACTAGAGCATTTCCAGGCTGAAGAAAATTGATTCTAGACAAAAGTTCAGAAAAGAAGTAAGAAAAGATAACCAAGGAAATTGGCAATATGCAGTATTGTTTAAATGAATATCAAATTTATAAAACAATAATAATGTCTTGAGCTTTAAATATAGAAAAAACTAAAACACATGATTTAATGAACTATAAGTTAGGTTAGAAATGAAGTTTAAGTGTTTCGAGGCCCTTACATTATTCAAGAAAAAAGTAAAAGGACTATTAATTTTAAACATTAATCTCTGTGGTAAACAGTAAAATAATGATAAAATTGCGTATAATTTATTCTTTAATAAACAAAAGAAATGGCCTAATAAAAATGCAGAGAAAAACAAGGCAAGAAAGGAGAGACTTGGGAAAATAGAATAAGCAAGGCAAATAGAATGCACTTTTAAAAATGATAGATTTCATCTCAAATGTATCAGTAATTATATTACACAAAAATGGACTAAGTGCTTCAATTGTAAGAAAAATATGATCAGAATGGATAAAGAAATACATAACCCTATGCTATTACCAAGACATCTAAAACATAAAATTATAGAAATTTATATTACCAAGAAATCTAAAACATAAAATTATAGAAATTTAAAAAGAAAAAATTCTGTAAGTAATCAAAACAAAAATTGATAAAGCTAGATAAATATCAAATAAAATTAACTGGTAAGATGACGTATTATTAGGGGTTCAGAGAAAGATTCAAAATGATTATAAACTTAATTTACCAGGAAAATATTTGTATTTACCTAGAACCATGCCCTCAAAATATGCACAATAAGAATTAACAGTAATAAGATATGATCTAAATAAGTGGAGGGAGCAAGCATTTTTTCTAAACTTATTTATAGAATTAATACAATCAGTCAAAATCCTAATAATTGTGGAGTATCAGAAAGTGGATATTAAGTGCTATGTGGAAATGGTACAAAAATAGTTTTATTTTGACTTTTTCTGATCCCATTTTTAATTTATGCATTCCTGTCTTAATCTATTAGCTTTAATCTCAGGAATATTGTAGGATAGGAGCTCTACTGAACCTCCTTGTCTTGAGATAGATTTCAGAGTGATCAGTGTCATTGAAGTTGCTACATTCATAAAATTATTTTTATCAGTTAAGAATGTTTCCTTCTAGTCATTGTTTCCTACGTTTTTTCCTATAATGACCACATAATATATTTTTCCAAAGTGTTCTTTGCATGTGTTTAGATTGACAAATTTTCTTTTCTATTCTGTTACTGTTGTGAATTATACTAATTGGCTTTCATATGTGATATGATCACAGCTTCATATTTCTAAACTCAAGCCAACTTAGTTGTGATATGTTGTCATTTTACATAATGCTTGATTTGATTTGATAACATTTTGATTAAAATGTTAGCATCTATGATTATAAATAATATTGACCTGTAATTTTCCTTTAATGTCCCTGTCAGGTATTAATATCAAGACTCTGCTCGCTTTGTAAACGAAGTTGGGAAGTAGTCCTTCTCTCCTTAGTCTCAGAAAGTTTTTTTTTATTGTTTCTTTTTCTTTTGAGATTGGTATTTTCTAAATATTTAGTAGAAGAAAGGTATGCTAAAATCCCCAAGAATAGGATTTTGTCTGTTTTCCTTTCAGTTCTGTCTATATTTGCTTTATACATCACGTACATGTGGAATTTCTACATCATCCTGGTACAATGAATGTTGGATCATTACAAAATATCTCAGCTTTCCCTTCGTAATGCTATCACTTGTCTGCACTAACCTATCAAGATCAGCTTTCTTGTTAGCATTTGCCTCACTTATCTTTTCCCACCACTTCACTCTCTGTCTTAGTGCATTTGAGCAGCTGTAACAGGATGCCATGGAATGGGTAATTTAATAGAAATTTATTTCTCATGGTGCTGGACGCTCAAAGTCCAAGATGAAGATTCCTGCACTTGGTACCTGGTGAGGGCTGCATCCTCTAGAGGGAAGGAATGCTGAGTCATTACATGGCAGAAGGAGGAAGGGCAAGAGAAGTCTTCCTCTCAAGCCCCTTTACAAGGGCAGTAGGGAGGAGCCTCATAGCCCAATCTGCTTCTTAATACAATCACAGAGACACCATCTGAACCTTGGAGAAGACACATGTTCTAATCACAGCACTTTCCAACTTACCACGCTCCTATGTTAGGCATCACTTATAAGAAGCATCTAGTTGTTATGGTTTAATCCGGTCTCACAATCTTTCTTTTGTAGTGCTATCATGTGGTTCCATTTACATTTAATATCATGACTGACATATTTGCAATCAAGTTTACATCTTATTAAGAGTTTTCTATTTATCTTGACTATATTCCTTTTTCACTCTTCTTACCTAATTTAGATTATCTTTTAGTATTTCATTTTCTTCACTATTACCTTAGTCTTGTACTTTTTCTATTCTTTCAGTGATTTCACTAGAATAAAACCTGCCTCCTCTACTTATTAAAGTCTGAGATTCCCTGCTTTTTTTACCTTCCAAGCTACACCTCCAACCCTATTTTATCTTTTATTTGGAAACAGGGTCTCACTAAGTTGCTGAGGCTGGCTGTGAACCTGCAATCCTCCTGTCTCAGCCTCCCAAGTACTGAGATTACAGGCATACATTTGGTTTTTTTTTGTGTGTGTGTATGTTTTTGTGGGTTTTTTTGTTTTGTTTTGTTTTGTTTTGTTTTGTTTTGGGGTTTTTCTTGGTACTGGGGATTGAACCCAGGGACATTCTACCTCAGCTCTATTTTATTTTTTTCTTTTCTTTTGAAACAGGGTCTCACTAAGTTGGTGAGGGTCTCTGATTCCCCACTCTTCTTACTCTTGTCCCAGGCAACTCAGGAAGCTAAGGACACTCACGTCTCCCCCCTCTCGACTTACATACTATTTTTGTCATGTGTTTTAATTCTACACCTATGTAAAATTCAAGTTCACATTAATTTTATTGATTTCTGCACTAAGATTGATTGGATCCACCCTCATAGCAACCAGTTCTCACCCCTTGCTTTTCCCTGCATCTCTGAATCTCCACCTGCAGTGAAGGTGTTCTACACCCGAAGAATATGCTTTTACCGCCATCTGATTTACTCTGAAGGTATTGAAGTTAAGTTTCAGAAAACTTTACTGACTAGGGTTCCTTCCAGGGTGTTCACATGACTTGAAAAATAAGATATTTTAGCTGAAGTGAGCTAAGACTACTGCCCCGTGCACTCAGGTATCCTCTTCATCTGTCTTTCAGCTAAGGGAAAGCTGAGTTGCTTTCATCTTAACTTGGGACAAGAGGAAGATTTCTTGATTCGTCCTCACTTCTTTTTGTTTGTTTGTTTGTTTTGCGGTACCGGGGATTGAACGCAGGGGTGTTCTACCTCCACGCTATACCCCCGGCCCTATTTTTTTATATTTTATTTTGAAACCCGGTCTCACGAAGTTGTGGAGGGCCTCACTAAGTAGAGAGAGAGAGAGAGAGAGAGAGAGAGAGAGAGAGACAGGGAGAGAGAGAGAGAGAGAGAGAGAGAGAGAGAGGAGAGCTGAGGCTGGCCGCGAACCCGGATCCTCCGGTCTCTGCCTCCCAAAGTACTGGGATTGCAAGCGTGCGCCACCACGCCCGGCTTCATCATCACTTCTGTGTATAGCTAGTTTCTAGTCAGGGTGAGAGACTCCTATCCTCTGTTGTACTCGCTCACCTGGCATCATATATGAAGATGGAGGACCAATGGCGCATCCCATTGGGAACACGTCCTGTGGTATTCAGCATCAGGAGGATGTGATTGTGCAAAAAGAAGAAAAGAAGAGGAGGAAGAAAGAAGGAAGGAAGTGTGTGTAATGAGCGAGAAACAGAAATTTCAAGACCACCATCTCAGTTAAGGCGAGGCTTTATTACTATGGGGCCACCGTCCTCCAGCACAGGCTGGAACGGTAGCGCCTTGTGTAGCTCACAAATCTCCTTTTATAGAGCAAGCCCATGTACAGAAGCAGATTTTTGCAGGTTATGGTCTAAATCAGCCAACCACAGAAAAATTTCCCTTATTTAGAAGTAAAATGGTTAGTTTAGGGGAGTGGGCTGAGCACCCAGGCGGGGGTCAGTTTTGCAATCTTTGTCCTCAGGCGGTGGTAAGGGCAGTAACTGGTTTCTGGCGTTGTCCTAGGGGCAATAAGGGCAGGAACTGGTTTCATCCTTGGGGAACTGGCTTTGTCCTTGGGGCAGTAAGGACAGACAGTTTAATACTAAACTAGGAAGCAGGGCTATATTTTTGGCATATTATCACATGCAATGCAAAGCCAGTGGCTAGAATGTGGGAAGTTCTTTGATTCATCACACATGTAAGATCATTAATGAAGGATTAGGTTCTAAATGATACATAATAAAAGCAGCTTTCTCTTATCAAGATATACTGAATAATGAAGAATTATATGTACTTTTATTTTTCTTTTTTGATGGGAATTTGTGAAATAAAATGTACCAGAAATCCCTGTGTTTGTGAAAAATAAACAAGTAGCAGCAACACAAATACCAAGTTTATCTGTGGGTGATGTTTTATGTATCCCCAAAAAGGATCATGTTCTAAAATGCTTGATGTATATTTTTCCTAATAATATCTAGCCGTCTAAGTGAAACAGGCAAATTGGCCTGACACAGTGTTATGGTTAGATGCAGAATGGCTCCTTGAAGAGCTCAGAAATAGGTGTTTGGAGCTGATGTAATTGCAACATGTGGGTTGTAATCCCAGCAGTGGACACATCCATTGTAATGGATTTACCTGGGTGAGGCCTCCTAGGCCAGTAGGGTGTGGCTGGAGGTGGGTCCCTGGGGGTGCGACCTTGGGGATTATATAAAGAGTTCCTCCTCCCCTTGCTCTCTCTCTTGCTTCTGGCCTTCCTGATGTGAGCAGCACAGCCCATGTGCTCTCAACTCAGCCTCTTGCAGCTGAGCCCTGAAATCCTGAGATCCATGATCCCCGGCCTCACATGGACTGAGCGCAAAACTGTAAGAAAATAAATCTTCTTTCCTCTAAGTTATGTGGTCAGATATTTAGATCATGGCTGCAAGAATGCTGATGGATACACACAGCAAAATAGAAGAACTCAAAAGAAGTATTATCGGTATGTTTACTAATGGTTTGATAAAGTATATAGTTTGTCTGGATTTGGGATTTGGGATTCTTTTTTATTTTATTTTTTATTTTTGGTACTAGGGATTGAACCCAAGGACATTCTACCTCCGAGCTATACCCATGACCCGTTTTATTTTCTATTGCAACAGGGTCTTCCTAGGTTGCTGAGAGTCTCACTAAATTGCCGAGGCTGGTTTTGAACCTGTGATCCTCCTGTTCCATCCCCCCAAGTACTGGGATTACAGGTGTGTGCCACCATTTCCAGCTTATTTTTAGATTCTTAAAAAGCATCTATGTTATTTTTATTCCAGTAAATACATTTTTTACCTAAATTTATATTAAAAATTTGAATTTTTTCTTTTAAAAAAGGGACTCATAGTTAATGAGTTCTGGGTTCCATAAACACTAAACTCAAACCTTCTCTTTAATCACTTATTCATTTTTAATAAATAATACCCATTTTGTTTGGCTACAGTGTCTTTATTTATTTATTTATTTATTTATTTTTCAGTTCTGAGAATTCAACCCAGGGCCTTCTAAATGCTAAGCAACCACTCTACCACTGAGCCATATCCCCAGCCCTAATTTTTTTTTTTTTTTTTTGCAGCACTGGGGATTGAACCCAGGGACATTCTACCTCCGAGCTACACCCCCAGCCCTATTTTTTATTCTCTATTTTGAAACAGGGTCTCACGAAGTTGTGGAGGGCCTCACTAAGTAGCTGAGGCTGGCAGCGAACCCGGATCCTCCTGTCTCAGCCTCCCAAGTACTGGGATTACAAGCATGCGCCACCACACCCGGCTCCTAATTATTTATTATGAAGAAAGTTTGCTGGATTTTGAATTCTAGGTTTTGAATTATTTTAACCCTTTGAAGATATTTCTCTTTCTTCTGATTTTCATTCTGTCAGATAACATTCTGATGGCTGCTTGTTTTTAGGGAAACTATCTTTTTTGCTTGCTGCTTTTAGGCTGTTACTTTATTTCTTGCAGTTTTACTCTGGTTTGGTATGTTCTGCTTTATAGTTCGGTGTCTGTGGTTTAATGTCTTTCATCCCTCATGGAAAAATCCAAACTGTTCTTTCTTCATTCTTGCTGCAGTCCCTACTCTCTCTCCTCTCCTTCTGGCACCCCAGAAATGTAGACCTGTAGTAGAACTATTTTATGTATCTTTCTCCTACATCATTCTCTGTGTTTCCCCTCTTTTTCTCTCCACATGCTTCACTCAGGATATTTCCTTCTGAAATGCATCTCAATGTGCTGCTCCCTATTCAGTTTTGTATAATATATATTTAACTCATCAAATCCCTAAACTTACATACTATGTTTTTGAGTTAGAGAAATTCTATTACTTTTTATTGGTTCTAGTCCTCTTTCAAAATTCTCACTCTTCAATTACTTGAACATACTAAACAGAGTTGTTCCCAAGTCTGTACCTGATAGTTTCACTCTTTGTATTAACTATGATTCTGGAATGTATGTTGCTTCCCTGGAGTTTGGGCCACATTTCCTTCTTTTCTAGCATGCTGGGCATTTTCTATTGAGTGCCAGACATTTTACATGAAAATAACAGGAGTAACGTGAAGCCCTGGGGTTATGTTATTTTCTTCCACGAAGGATTTATTTTTCCCCTGGTATATATAGTGCTAGGGGTACTAGCAAATCAAGATAATCTTAATCCTTTCAAGGAATAGGAGGCTTCAAAGCAGTGCTTCACCCCACAAGGGCACCACTGTTTCCAGTTCACAATTCCTCACAAGGTACAAGTTTTCAGAGCCCCAAACTATGCAATTGACCAAGACGTTATTGTATGAGAAGGTTTAAAAATCCAATTTTGTAACCTCATGAGTCTGTCAAAAACTCTGCTGAAATAAAAAGAATTAAGAGAAATACATCTAGTAAAGAAAGAAATTTAAATATCCATATTCAAAAACTACTAGGTTAGCTATGTAGAAAATCCTAAGGAATCCAAAAAAAAAACTGTCCATACAACTATTAAGTTTATCAAGGTTATAGGATTAAAAAATCAGCACACAGCTGGGTGTAGTTGCACATGCCTGTAATCCCAATACTTGGGAGCCTGACACAGGAGGATCGCAGGTTCAAGGCCAGCCTTACCAACTTAGAAAGACCTTGTTTCAAAATTAAAAAAATAAAAGCATGGGGTGGGGGGGGGCTGGGGTGTAGTTCAAAAGTAGAATGCCCCTAGGTTCGATCCCTAGTACCAAAAAAGAAAGTCAGCATACAAAATCAGTCATATATCCTAGTAATGTACAATGGTAAACAAATTAAAAGCAATACCATTTATAGTTGCAACAAAAATTAAATGGTTAAATCTAACAAAATATGTACAGAAGCTCTATATTAGAATATTTCTAAGTGCTGATAAAAGGCAACCAAAATAGATAGAAATACTGTAATCCTGAGTCACAAGATTCAACATAACAAAGATGTCAATTCTCCCCAAATTGATCTATAGAATTAATGGAATAATAATCAAAATCTTAGAACAACATTTTGTAGATACTAATAAGCTGATTCTAAAATTTATTTAGAAGGGCAAAGGAAGTAAAATAGCTAAAAGGATTTTGAAACAGAAAAAGATTTGGTGAACTAAATTTAACATTTAGCAAAGATATTGTTATCAAGAAAGTGTGATATTAGTGAAGGGATAGCATACAAATCAAACAGAATAGAAAGTCTAGAAATATATTCATACAAATATTGCCATTTGATTTTTTAAAAGATGTAAAACACTCAAGGATAAATTATATTCTTTTAAATAAATTATGTTAGCCAGGCATCTGGCGCATGCTTGTAATCCCACTACTTAGGAGGCTGAGACAGGAGGATCGCAGGTTCTCGGCCAGTCTCAGCAACTTAGCGAGGTCTGCTACAACTTAGTAAGACCCTGTTTCAAAATAAAAGAATAAAATCAGGCTGGGGATGTAGCTCAGAGGTAGAATGCCCCTGGGTTCCATCCCCAGTACCACAAAAATAAAATAAAATAAATAAATTATGTTAAAAGAACTGGACAACAATGTGCATTTTTTTAAAGTAAGCCTTGACCTAAACTTCTCATCTTATACAAAAACTAACTCAAAATAGATCACAGATATAAATATACAACATAAAATTGTAAAACCTTTATTTATTTATTTATTTGTTTATTTTTTTATTTATTTATTTGGTACACCCCCGGCTCTATTTTTTTATTCTTTATTTTGAAACAGGGTCTCACTAAGTTGCCAAGGGCCTCACTAAGTAACTGAGGCTGGCTGGGAACCTGCAATCCTCCTATCTTAGCCTCCCAAGTACTGGGATTACAAGCGTGTACCACCATGCCCGGCTATAAAATTGTAAAACCTTTAAAAGGAAACATGTTCACAATCTAGGGTTTGATGAGGAGCCTTAGATATTTTACTAAAAACGTGACCCACAAAGAAAAAAATAAAAATTAGACTTTATCAAAATTAGAATTTTTTTCTCTGTGAAAAACACTGTCAAGAGAATGGAAAGACAAACTACAAATTGTGAGAAAACAATTGCAAATCAAATATAGAACAGAGAACTTGTATTTGTGTGTAGCCTGGAACCTGCAATTATCCTGTCTCAGATCCTCAAGTACTAGGATTACAGGCGTGTGCCACCACACCTGGCTAGGACTTGTATCATGACTATATACATAGCTCTCCTTCCCTGTCTTGAGCTGGAATGGGTAAAGACCAGAAACAATACTATGTGGCCTGCTTCCTTGTGGAAGAAAACATTAGGAGTTGAGAAGGGTCCACTAACATTCATCCGTTTTTTGTTCTTTTCACCATTGAGCTTAAACATTGAGCCTATAGTCAGTTGGGGCTAAGACTTTCTCAGGGAAAAGAGCAATTGTCAAGGCAGATTCCAGCTCTCACTTTCCCAAGGCTGCTCTCCAAAGACTGGCCACAGTTCTCTGGTGTAATATCCTAGGGCAAGTTGTAGACAGTTTGGATTTTACCTTCAGCATATTCAGAAATTGCTCAGAAATAAGTATTAGTTTAATCAAATCCATCCTGTACCCACTGCTGAAAATCAAACTCATTCTCTTCTCTATATTGGTTCCCAAGTTATGTCCAACAATGTTACCCAAAATAGCACATCATAGATCCTGCAATAAGATTAAATGACAACCTGAAGATACTCCAGTAATGAAGTGCTAACATAGAGATGCACACAAATGGAATATAAACCCATTGCTATTATCACATTTTCAGAGAGAAAAGATCAGAGATTAAATTTCCTTGCAAGTCCAAAAACATTCAAATCCAAAGGACTTGAACTTCAAAACTTAAATTTTTTTTGCTCTTTAGAGTTAAAAGCTCAAAGTCCAAAAAGCTTCCTCCTGATTTTACTTCATCTCAACCAGGGGAGTTCTCAATGCTTTGGTCCAATGGGGCTTGGGCTCTTTCTTATTTGAATATGGTTCCTTCACACCCTCAGAAGTTGAATTAGTTCAATATTAAGTCTCTCATGATCCTTAAATGTAAATGATCCCTAAAGTTAATCATATACTCAGTATTGTCGTATCACCAGTCTGTCATACTATAGAAGGTAAGAAATACATTCATTTCCAGACTGTACAACAAGCAGAACTGTGTGAAAAATATAGTAGTGTTCCAGATTGTATAGAGAGTTAGGGTCATCTGAATAAAGAAGAATGGATGGAGAAGGATGCTGGTCTTGTGTGAACATAAACTCATTTGAGAAAAATATTGCATCAAGAGATGAATATTGTCATTGCATATTCACCAGATCTGGGGGAAAGGAAAGAATCTATCTATTCTTATTGCCTCATTTCAAAAAATGTGGCTTTTGAAATATACTTGCCTTCTACAAATTTCAGAAATTTGCAATGATGGTGAAAGGTCTGCACATTCAGTAAAACCCAAGCGCTTTTACTGAAGCACAGTCTGAAAAATCTACTCATTAGCACCTTCCATGGAGCAGCACAGTGTCAGAAACATGGTGCTTGTGTTAGTTGGGGTAGACTGCTTCAAGAGAGATAACTAAGTCTGTGGGAGACACAACAGAGTGCTCAGGTGTGCAAGAAATCCCCAAGAATGTGGGCTGGGAATAATCTTATTTGAAATGCAATGTAATTTTTTTCCATTTTATAACATCCTTTTGAGTTTTTTCCATTTTATAACATCCTTTCCTAAGCTGCTCCCCAAACCAGCTTCTCCAAGATGAGGCTCATAAAGGGACAAGCCAATGTGCTCTTGATTAATATTCACTTGCTCATATGTGTCTTGTTCTCATTCTTAGTGTAATTAGTACAGGGAAGGCACTATAATGAAGAGATCCAGGAGTGAAGCTGCACAGTTCAGACCTACTGACTCCTAGTGCTGCCTTTGACTAACTGCCGTCTGTGCTCTTGGCTCCCACACAGTCGCCACGTTCTGAAGTCTGAAGCCTTACCTTCCTTAACTGCTCTGTTTTTATATGCAACCTTGGAACCTATGTATGTTCTTTTGGATTATCCTAATGAAATTTAATATATTTTCCTGTTCCATTATAATATATTTTGGTTCTCATCAAAACTACTATCACGAAGTGAAAGAAAATTTGAGAGTTGTCACTTTTAGTAAAAATATTACTGATTTTCAATTTTATATATTCATATATCTAATTTAGCCAATTTTTCCTAGTTCAAAAAAAATCAATGACTAATTTTTATTGCAAAATGTATGCATGGCTGTTTCAAGTTTTAAAGGCCAGTTAAAGAAATATAGAATCTGGTAGTGAACACTTTGACCTAGTTTATAAATCCTAAAATCTATTATCTCATACAACTGAAAATAGGCCAATCTTCTCCCCAAAAAGAGGATACAAAGTCCCTTTTTATCATTGGGTAGTGTTTAGTCCTGATTTATCTGAGTTGCATTCCTAGTATGATACCCTGTAACCTGAGTATTGATGTTAGATTTAACAAATGTGATTGGCTGAATAGTGTCCTCCCAGAATAGGTCCGTATCCTAATCCCGGGAACCTGAGAATTCTAGGTTATATAACAAAAGATATTTTTGAAGATGTGATTAAGTAGGGGTATTGAAATGGGAAAGTTACACAGGATTATCTTGGTGGGTCCAATGCATTCTCAGGAGTCTTTTGTTTTGTTTTGGGGGCTTTTGTTTGTTTTTTGTGATGCTGGGGATTGAACCCAGAGAAATTCTACCTCCAGGCTACACCCCCAACCTTATTTTTTTTTTTTGAAACAAGGGGTCTCTCTAAATTGATGTGAGCCTCACTGAGTTTCTGAGGCTGGTTTCGAACCTGCAATCCTCTTTCTCAGCCTCCCAAGTACCGGGATTACAGGTGTGTGCCACCGCGCCCGGCTCACAAGAATCTTATAAGAGGGACATCAGATGAGTCAGAGGAAGAGGAGAAAGCAAGTGGTGGAATGATGTCAGGGGCCTGGTCAGCAGCCAGCTGTGGTTGTAGGCGGTGAGATCCCGAGGATAAAGAACGCAGGTGGAGACACCTTCCCTCCAGAGGAGAAAGAACAGCAAATAGCAACTTTCTTTAGCAGACCAGTCCCTTATATAGAGTTCTAGGCAAAATGGCGCACATCCACATCAGAGTGATCTGTGCATGTGTGACACGCTTTGCTTAGTCATTGCATGTGCATGTTACACTTAGTCATTGCACATAACTATATGCAGTGCTCATGCACAAGATGTACATGCACCATGGGGCTATGCGGAGGCACGGTGGTCGATGGCTGTGCCTGCTCATGCCATCACCGCCAGCCTGTACTCCCTCTGGGTCCCCACAGATGACAGAAGCAGGGACTGGAGTGACGGTCTTTGAAGAGAGGAAAGAGGCACAAGCACAGGAATACAGGTAGCCAGAAAAGCTGACAAAACAAGGAAAGGGATTCTCTACCCAGAAGAAACCAGCCTTGCTGACACCTTGACTTTAGTCCAATGAGACTATCTCAGACTTCTGACGTTCTAAACTATAAGAGAATAAAATTCTGTTGTTTAAGCCATGAATGTTGTGGTAATTTGGTACAGCAACAATAGGACACTGATACAATTACTATTAGTAACATTGTATGTTGTATGGTAAGGAAACGGGAAAGAAGATAAAATAGCATATATATTTTTGTTATTTTGATATATATATTTAGTATGCATACATATATATGGCATATATGTATATATATCAGAATAACAAACAATCCTCATGACCTCATGATATTGCAGTTCTTATTTTTGTAAATGGTTGTGTGGTCATACCAAATATTTACAATTACCTTCCTCTACCTACTGCATATTTCTTTGCCTAGCAAGCACTTCAGCTGTTTGTTTTTTGCCTGGTGAGGGGACTGAACATCCATTTCTGAAAGGTCTAGGTCATTAGTAGTCCTGCCTATGTTTGCTTGTCTAGTTTTTCACTGACTTAAATCATAGGACATAGAAATACGAAGACATGCCCTCGGGGAGCCTGCTACATTACAGATATATTTCTCTCTGCTCTGCTGTAGAGTAGCAACACATTTCTTCTCCATAGTTGGGATTAATCAGTCCAAGCAGTACTATAACTGCATCTTTGTCTAAGTCATTGGCATGAAGATGTCAAAGTGTCCAGGTGGGATTTTCAATTTCCAGTTTAATAGATCCATTGTTATAGCCCTTGGTAGAAGCATTTCTCCCTTGGGAACTAAAACTTCCTGACCAGGAAAGCCCAAGGATGTGAGGACGAAAAGCAAAAATCCCACAGATGGAAGATTAGGGGTAATAGGGAGAGGAGTACTCCTGTTTCTAGCCCTCAGTTCCCAGATCCATGCATGTGGTTATAGAATAGGCAGCACATCAATCTCACTGATTTAGGAAATATAGAGCAACCTGGAAGACATCATTCTAGACGCTTAAGGTATTGCCAACCAGTTTGTGTTGTGACTGAGTCTTCAAAGGCAGCCCCACGGTTCCATCAGGCCGGCTGCGGCAGGGCGATCTTCAGCATGAGCCTATCTGCACATTTAATCTGCTGTAAAATGGGTTCCCTTACGCATCCTAAGATGACCTTAGTGAGTGACACCCCTATATAATCTCTCCATGAGTGTGGGTGTGACGTGTGACTTGCTTCTCACCAACAAAACAAAGCAAAGGTAATGGGATGCCACTCTCATGGTCATATTTCATTATATGAGGTTCCATCTTAAAAGACCGGAGGGGGGGGGATTCTCCTGCTGGTTTGAAGAAGTGGCCATGTATTTTAAACCGCCTATGGAAGAAGCTACATGTCAAGAAACCACAGGTGGCTTCTAGGAGCTGGAGGGATTTCCAAGGTGATGACCAATAATAAGCTGTATAGCCCCAGAAGCAGATTCTTCTTCTGGCCTGCCTTCCAGATCAGAACAGAGCCTGACAACTCTGACTGCAAGATAAGTAATGCTCACGGTCCTTGCCCACAAAAATTGTGGGATAATAAATGTATGTTGTTTTGGTTGATGCCTTTGTGGTTGATGCTTTTGTGGTAATTTGCTATGCAACATTGAAAACTTACACAGCAGGACAGACACTATGACATGCATTAAGTCTGGTCTAATGAGAACAATGTTCTGTCCCTCCCGTGATGGAAATGATCCTATGTCATCTGCTGGTTGATTTTATCTGGAGTTCAATGCTGATCTGCTATTGACAAATGAGATACCAAGTCAGCCTTGGTGAGTGGAAATCTACATTGCTGAAGTTAAGGATAACCTTTAACTCATACCATGGTAGTTCATAAGTTCATTGGACAAGAACAGGGTGATTGAGGAAAGAAGCCTGACTGATACTGATAGGACAGATCATCTAGTTTAACACAAAGATAGTCATTTCATTAACTCCTATTCCTGATTTTTGTCAGGCATTCAGGAAGAACTTGGCTGGGTGGGTCTTATTTGCGCTCTTCCATGTGGTTACAGTCCTATGTCAATTTGGGCTCTCCTCATCTGAAGGCTTGCCTGGGGCTGTAGAATTCACTTCAGAGGTGGCTTTCTCACATGACCGATGAGTTGTAGACATAACCCTGACCATTAGCACCCATGTTATTGGGTCAGTTGCTTAAATTCTGAGCTTCAGCCTGCTTAGCTATAAAATAGAGACAATGCTATTTACTTTGTAAGTTGACTTTAGAATTAGTCATCACATCTCAAAGGACTTAGCAAAAAATTATGCCCAGTGAAAGGAAACTGTTCTATATTATTGGAGAGTCTTGGGAGCTGAAGCTAGGAATGGGACTAAGAGTTTGCTCTGGAGGAAGAAAACTATTTAGAAAACCAAACTGAAACAAATCGGATTGAGCCTCAAACATAAGAATCCTGATGCTCCTTGTCTCCCCATAATCCTACCAGTCCCATTCCTTTTCTTTTGCAATACAGCAGAGTAGGCCAGCAGGAAGGGCTTTGTGTCAGGTCTGTGCATTCCTCCTGATGGGCCCGTCCTTCCTTCTGCAAAGATGAACCAGAAAGTTCAACATAGCTTTTCACTATATCTTACTTACTAGAAGTTAAGTCATTGACAAGTCATATCCAATACCCATGCTACCTACTATTCCAGTAGAACTGATCTATCCATAGTCCCTCATGCTTCCTCCCTATGTCCCTCTATTCACAGTGTTCCTTTCATCTTAATGCCCACCCCCACCATTTCTTGCCAGAAAACCTTCCCGTGTTTCAGGGTCCACATCAAATTTCACTTGTCTTTATTTTTGCCCGACAGATTTTTTCTTTCCTTGGAAGTTTCACAGGACACCATGCTTGAATCATCTAAATCATCTCTCTCAATAGTCTAGAAACTACCTGAGGGTGGTGACTGTCTTTAATATTCTCCACAGTCCCTAGCATGGATTGCTCCTCCAAATATGTGTTCAAAACATTTTTATTGTAGGATTTTACTTTAATAATTAATTCACATCTTTGGAGAAAACTGATATGCATCTCTAGTATGAAAATCACAATACTAAATATTTACATTCCTGTGACAAGTAAACATTAAATGGGAAAGACCTCTCCTCTCCCCTCCCTGCCTCCTCTCTCTCCCTGGCTCTCCCTCTCCCTCTCTCTCCTCTCCTTTTCTTTTCTTTGAGATATTTTATTTCCTTTTTGTGGTAGAATCAAGAACACATATTTAGTTTCCTGACACTAATGCCTAAGGCATTTTAATAGAAACACAATAGTCCTGGAAGGAATTTTAAAGGGTAAAGTAAGCCATTCTCTTATTTCTAAATAAGACGTATTTAACTCTCTCTAGAAACGTGAACACATATATTCTCTTAAGAATCTGCTTTAGAAAAGAGCTGAGTTAGGAAGGGGGAGCAGAAGAAAGAAAAGAGCTGAGTTAGAACAGAAAGATCAAGTGAGGAAACTTGGTCCCCAGTTAACTCCTTCTCGTCTTTGCTGTGACCCCATTTCTGAGATGCTTTTTGTCATACTTGAGGAGAATGCAAATTTTTTTATGATCTATCTGGTTGTTCTTTTCCCTCCAAATTCATAAAGAATGTAATTCTCTTTGAATTATTTAAAATAGTTGTCTGGGCCACTATATTTGTCTCCTAATCAGCACCAACTATTGTGTAGCAGCAATTTTTCATTTGGGATAAAGTTACTCCATAGAATAGCCACTAAGGGAAAACAGAATATTAGAATGTGAGGACCCCAGAGCTTTAAGAGGACTTCAATTTATTCCTCTGACTTCAGGTATGAACACACAATCCATCACAGGGGAGACTTCTAAGTTTCTAGATTCTACCAAAAAAAATTCAATCTCCTTTGTTAACTAATTTCTAACTTTTTTGGGCCACATACTATACTGTGTTCTTTTTCTAGTGGTGATGGTGATGGTATGATTTATTTGGTTTAGTTAAGTTAGAATTTTTGGTTCTTTGAAAACCTCATATAAAAATTATTACCTAATTATCCATCCACATTTAATTTCTAATTTAGTTCCTTGATATTTGCTCATAAATCATGCTTTTCCACTCTAATTATTTGGTATCTGTCTCTGTATCTGCCGTTGGTATTTTGTATCTGTCTCTACATTGTCCTCAACCCTCTTGGGTATTACAAGAATAGTGCAGATGACCCTGGGAAATCGATATGTAAGTGTGGGTGAATTTGTCATTTTACTTTTCTCAGTTTTGGTCTTTCCAGTTTCACACTTCTATTACATTTATCCAACCTATTAATGTTGGCACCACAGACTTGTCAAACTCTGATCAAGTTTCACACTGCAATCAAAAGTTACTACCATAAGTAAATTAATTTTCCCTCTTCTGTATTCCTATTGCTCTTGCTGTCTATTAGATTACATATATTTTCATTTTTAAACCCATATCTACTTCTCATTAATATTAAAATATAAATAGTCAAGAATAGGAACTAGGAGAATGCCATTTGGAAGTAAATGTTCAATAAACTGTAAAAGAAGCGAAGAAAGAGAGGAAGAAGGGAAATTGGTTTAGAACTGGAGGAGGTCACAAAAATTTTCAAGTTCAACCATATTTTCTTATAACCATGTTTTATAAATGAGAAAAGTAAGACAGACAGAAATTAAATGAGCCAAGGTCATATTCTTAATGAGAGGCTGGCTGTTTGGGACATTTATGAACTAAGGGACAACAAGCATTGATTCCCCCATTAATTTGTTAATAATTCACAGACTTTAGACCCTTGATCACCCAGGACTTTTGTTTGAACTCTTAGGGGAAGAGAGGCTTTTCCATCTTCTAGCCGTGAGCCTGGTAAAACTCAGGACAGGAGCTGCTGGTAGCCACTGTGCCAGCATTTGGAGCCTGAGAATAAAGCCAACACAGGCAAAGCCAAGAGAAAATAGCGACTAGAGGCATTCATATTCCTTAAACCCTGAACCAAGACAATTCTATAAAACAAGTATGTTTTCTTTTTTGCCTAAGCTTGAGTAGGGGTTTTTTAGACCCAACTAAAAATCATGCAGGACTTGAACTAAAGTATAGGTCTTCTAATTCTCAACCTGTAGTCTTTTATTTTTTAATATACTTTTATTGGTATCTTGTAATTATGTATCATAAAGAGGTTCATAATGACAGAAACATATATGCACACAATACTTGGTGTGTTTCTCTCCAGTCCCCACCCTTCTGTCTTCCCCTCCCTTCCCCTCCTCAAATTACTAAGATTGGTATTGATAATTTCATATGTTAACATAGCATTATTTGAACTGTTTCCTTCATCAAGACTCCCTTTTCCTCTCCCCACCTCCATCCCTAAATCCCTTTCCACCATTCTACTGGTATCTTTCCTCATTTATCTGAAGTCCCTTTTGTTTCTCAAATTCTCTCTAGCTTTCACATATGAGAGAAAACACATGACCCTTCACTTGCTGTGACTGGCTAATCTCACTTAGCACTATATTCTCTAGTTCCACCCAGTCACACCACTCACTCCTGGGTATCTTTCCAAAGGAATTCAAGTCAGAATATTATAGTAACATATATATCATAGTAATATAGTAAATACATATATTACATATATATGTGCTGATATATATATCAGCACAATTCACAATAGCCAAATTATGGAATCAGCCTAGGCGTGAATAAAGATGAAAGGATTGTGAAAGTGTGGTTTATACACACAATGGAATTTTACTCAGCCATAAAGAAGAACCCATAATCATTTTACCTTGGCACTTCCTGCCTCCCTCTCTCCTTTTCCTTTATAAATAAAAAATAGTCTTCTCTAGGTATTCTATGCAGCCTTTAACGACAGCCTTGGTATCTCTGTGTGGCCCTGCATCTGAGGGGGTAGAAGGATTATCACATCATTCCTACATGACTAGATTCCTATTTACCTATCCCCAAAACATGCTTGCTATTTTAAAAAATAAGAGCACAAAGCTCTAACATTCCAGAGCTTTCAGTCTCATTCCAAATGTGTTCCAGTTCCTATTTATTCAGAGTCTTGAAAACCAGAGCCCTGGGGAGCCCCCAGGTCTGGTGCATACATATGTATGACCTTATCAACGCAGAGGCAGAAATTCTATGCATTCGGAAAGCCCTAAGTCAGAGGTGTTTCCCGGACTATTGTTGGAATTGATTTCTTCACACTGTTAAGGTGACTTATGTGACCTTACCTTGTAGCAGAAAGGGTCATATTTGCTCAAGAACTGATCTATTGGCTGTGTGGAAACACAACTCAAATTTCCTTCCTCCCTGGCTAGGTTGGTAACAGTTAAATGAAACCACGAAAAATCCCACATCCAGAAATCAGCAATGCACTCTGACCTTCAGTTAATACTTCAAAAATAAAATGCAATAAGTCTGCTAAAGTTTTCTGCTCAATCTGGAGAAGCTTGCAACCACAGAAAAGGAAAGATGTGCGAGTCGATTTATATTATTGCAATTTAAGATTCAGAATATAATATAATATTATAAAGTATAATAAGATACTAAGATTTAGTAATAATTTGGATTTGAATGTCCCCAAAAAGCTCATAGTTTGGAGACTTGGTCCCCTGCTGATGGTGCTGTTGGGAGGGGGTAGAAGCCTTAGGAGGTAGGGCCTGGTTGGAAGAGGTGGGTCACTGGGGGTATGCCTCTGAAGTTACATTTTGTCCTCTCACCCCTCATCTTATGCTCGCTCTCTCACTCTCTGACTTTCTCCCTCTCTCTCTCCATCGCTCTCTCCCCTTCCAGACTATCAGTTGCTCAGTCATGTCTTTCCCCCATGATGTGCTATCTCACTACAGGTCCAGAAAAAATGGAGCCAGCTGACTCAAACCCCTGAAACCATAAGCAAAAACAAATTTTTCCTCCTTTAAGTTGTTTTTCTCAGGTATTTTGTCACAAGGCTGGCAAGTTGACTCATACAATTTTATACTTTAAGGTATATGCATAAGAATATTCCTCCATTGTAGTGGCAAATTAATCAAAAGGGTCTAAGTTTACATCAGTATAGAACTGGCTAAATAAATTCTGATATATTCCTCAATAGACAATGAACAAGACTGGTCTCTATATCCTGATATGCAATTATCTCTAAGACATCTTTTAATTTTTTAAGACACTTTTACTGCATTATTGTAATGATGCATTGTAATGAAGTTCAGTGACAGGGACATGCACACAGCACTTGGTGAGCTTCTCCCTGGCTCCCACCCTACTCCTTCCCCTCCCCCGTACATGATACTAAGATTGACATTGATCGTTTCACTTCAATTGAAGTGTTTCCTTCCTCAAGTAAGACATATTTTTAAGTGGGAAAAAAACAAGGGTCAGGAAAGTGTGTGTAGAATACAACTATTTATGTTGAATGAAGGAATAGAGAGCCATGTAAACATATGCATGCTCGCTCTCACACACCACTGTGAAAGTGAGCACTTTGATATGCAGAGAATATCTCTGGAAGGATCCACAAGCAACTGACCTCAGAGGCTGCCCCAGGGAAGGGGAACTGGAGCCCTGGTGATAGAGTTGGAAGGGAGAATAGCTTTTCTATGTATTTCCTTTTGCGCCATTTGAATGTACTACCATGTCTCCACATTGCCTATTAAAAATAAAAATAAAAAACAATATTCCAATGTATGACTTTGATTTAGAGTTTAAAAATGAAAACATTAAGATTTCATATTCCTTTTGTTCCTTTCAGGCAAAAGCAGGCCCCTTTCATCTTTGTTATTTGCTCTTAAATGAATAGGCTCTAGTATTTTTAGACTTTTCCCCTGGAGCCCAAAGCTCACAGTATTAAACTAACCAGGAAAATAGAGAGCCCAAGTTCTGTGTCCTAAATGTTTTTCAGTCGTGGGGAAACTAACTTATTTCCTAGCACTGCTTTTTATACCAGTAGGAGCATGCACTGATGTCCTCTCTTCTTCTTTCCTGCTAGATTAAAGAAAGGGGTTAATCTTTTTTCCTTTCTCTCTCAGAGAAGGTTCTGTTGTCCTTTTCCTCAAAGTGAGCATACATCTGAGAACAGCTCCAGTGCATTTCTCCTGGAAGAAGCCAAAAGCTATTAACGGCGGCACTTGAGGCCGCTGTGCAAGTCCATTACCCCAGAAACAGATTAAAGCGAGTTTGCAGATATGCGTTCCCCAGCATTGTCATTCTTACCTGAAAGAACGTGGCTCCTGTTTAGCAGAAGACAGATGTTCTTATCTCATTTCACTGACAAACTAAAGTGAAATAAATAAAGATGAATAAAAAAGGCCACCTCCTGAGAATTTGCTTTGCTTCTTTTATTCCGAATCACATATTTTGGACAGGGTATTTTCCTCCTCCCTGTCCCTGCCCACCCCCCCGCCACCTTCTCTGAAGTTCTTAATGACACTGCCTGGGACTGTGGCTCTTGCAATATGTGCTGGAGTTGACTTTCAGACACAGTGGAACTAGAGCAGAACTGTGAAGGGAAGCAGGAAACCTAAGCGGTGTCACCTGTGAGGCAATTTGCATCAATTCCAGGTCTTCAACCCACAGCTGCTCGTTAGGTGCAGACCTGAGCCAGGTTCCAAACAGCCCTAACGACACTGGAGTACCTAAGTAGAAACATGTTTGTGTTCCTCTCTACTTCCTCTTCTATTTTCCTATCATTCTCAGTACTACTACAGGGTTTCGAAAGGCAAAAGATAAAGTTCAATTGTTCCCTAGTTCATGCTTAATAGAGGGGTTCAGAAAGGGCTAAATATAGTTCAAACTGAGCCTTGCCTCATTCTCAAAAGACATAAAATTCTCAGGAAGTTCATGTCCACCAGTAGCATCAGAGATTCCTTCCACTTAATATATGGGAAAGAACACCATGAATCAAGACTAGAAGGCATATTTGTCAAGTTTAACAAGAAGGCTACAGCAGGACAGTCCCCTGCAGACTCTACCCTGTCTTACGAGACACCTCAGGCATATACAATGATGCTTGTCATACACAATGAATGTTAGCAGTTGAGACCATGGAGGTGACCAATGGTTCTCAAACCTGCCTTCTGGTGCCTGAGCCTTCTCTTAGAATTCTGAGTGTGTGGTGTTAAAGTGTAGTCCAAGAATGTGTATCTCTGAAGGAGTCTGCTATATATCCAGGCTGAACACTACAGCTGCAGCTGGTGGATACTGGTGAATCAGGACTAGTTCCATGCCATTTCCCTAGTTAAAAAGACTGTTCAGACAGACTTGGATAATTTATTGACCTCTATACTGTAGAGCACTTTACAGCACGAAATGCACTGTCTCTCATCACAGTCCTACAGAGCAAGCAAGACAGGATATTTATCTTCATTTTACAGATGAGGAAACTGAAGATCCAAGAGATGTACATTAAGTCAGAGACAGATCTGGAACTTCAAATAAAACCACTAAGGCCATTATAGTCTTCACTATAGCACTACAGCTTCCTCCAGGCATAAAGTACAAGACTCGCCTTGATGCTGGCAAACATTTTGCTTCCTAGAATCAGAGACAAGGCATGGAACCCAGGCTAGAGCTAGTGAATAGTACCCTTAGGTAAAAAGATAAAGAGCCCAAAGCAGAGTGACTTATTCAAGGTCACAGAGCTAACTAATGGGAAAAAAAAAGACAACAGTGGGATTATGGTTAATATAGACCAAAAGCAAAACTGTAGGGAAAATGTATATCTCCTGCTTGGGATTTCAACAGAAAGCAAGATGATTACTGTAAGAGAGCTGCTGTGTATTTGGAAGACTGCCCACTGCCTTGAGAAATGGACCATGACAAGGGGTAGCCATACAAATCACTGAGGTCACCTTGCATGGTCTTTATGAGTGTGCCAACTAGTCTGTGCCTGTTTTTATGGGTGTATGTGTGTGCTGATTGGCTGCTGAAAGGATGTTCAAGCAAACAGGAGCCTTTGTACATTTGGCAAAAGTAGAAGGGAAAAAAAAACCCTTCCTGAAAAGCATTAGCATAATTATATAGCTAGCCTGTTTCTTACCTGGAGGTAAATGCAGGCTCCACATCCCTGTCAATTGCGACAATCATTCACAATACAGAACTATGCAGGGGAGAGCTCCCTCTTCTCTCATTTTTTCTAATTTCTCTAACCCTCTAGCATGGCTAGAGATTCACCCAACTCCTTGAGAACAGAAACAAACTTGAAATCCACGTCAGAGCCTGCTGGAAAGAATGATTTACAAACTGTGAGCAGAACACTGGTATAAACAAGATAATGCACATTAATGCCCAGCCAGTCAATTAGCATTCAGTTATTCTGAGCAGGGTCTGACCTTGATGCTTAAGGATCTGAACAGAGAACAACCTGTAGCTTAAAAGGAAAATGCCACCTCTTCCACTTAAATTGGCAGGTCTCTAGATTCAAAGGCTGGAGAAGCATTCTTCCTCATAAAAACACACAACAAGACAAAAGCCATCTCAACACAACTCTTCTATCTCAGAACTGATGTCTCTGCCTTTGAGCCCACAAAAACTTTGATGACTCTCATCTTTGATCTAAATTTCTAAGGAATCGAAGCATTATGCCACATTCCAGAGGCATCTTGCACTTCAAGATCTCGGAGGGTTTAAAATATCTTAAAACAAAGAATTGCACACATTTCTTTGGATGTTTCTTCAATTGCTATCTCAAAGAAGAGGGTTTGTCTCTAATTTCCATGCTCATTAGCATTCTATCTGCTTTCTGGGATCCTGTTCCTTGTGTGGATGAACGATCAACTGGAGCCGCTTGCAGAGTCTCACCACTCCAGAGTGGTCAGGTGGGCACTCTGAGAGGTGATGCGGCCCCTGAAAGCCCCCTGGGGCAGACCTTCTCAACGTTCAACGTGCTCATGAATCTCTGAGACTTTGTAAAGGGAGATTCTGATCTGGGGGATTTGGAATGGAACCTGAGTTTCTGCATTGTTTTACAAGCCCCCAGACAGTATTTATACTGCAGTTTCAAGGACAACACTGCATAGAACTACTCCAGATTACTTGTCTATGGAATGAGTAGTTCTTGCAAAAAAAGAGTCCTCTGCCTCCTCCAATACCAATCCATTCATGTCCAGTATCTCCATTTTGAGACAAGTGTACTGGATTTTGTTGTTTCTTTGTTTATTGGTTATTTGTTTCTCAAGATTCAGAGCGGTTCTCACCAGGATAATTCGATAGAGACAAACCAAATTCCTATGGTTTAACGGTCCCTGCTTCTGTTGGGCTATCATCTGGTAAAGAAAACACTAAGGGGGATATGATAATATTCCTTCCCTCAGAGGTTCCAAGAGCAATTGGATGGTCCCTGTGTGCAGGCAGAAGTAGGTTTTCCATTATGCAAAGATGAGGCAGTCCGCTACTAGAGAGAAATTTGATTGTCTGTGTATTAAAATAAAAGTTCTTCATAGGGGTCTTCTCTCAGCAAGCATTGCTCAGGGAGCACTTTACCTGGTCCCCAGCTTATCCTTCCCAACACACCCAGACACCCAGACACACACACACACACACACACACACACACACACATGTCCATGCATGCACATACACATATACACACATGCCACCACATTTTCTTAGCAATTTCCCTGGAATCATTAGAAAGGCTTTGTGATCCCATCTGTTCATGCCATCCACTCCCATCCCTTCTCACTGTTCCACGCCAATAACAATAATAGTAATAAAGACAATGATAACCACTGTTTAAATATTTTATTCTCTTCACCAGCGTTTGATATAGATATATCATTATTTTTATTTTATGGAATAATGTGTAGAGAGGATGAGCAATTGGCCCAAGGTCATACCCCTAATAAGCAGGGACACAAATACACATAGTCTGGCACCAGAATCCGTGATTCTAACCACTCCATGCTATTCTTCCATACCCTTTTAATCACTTTTCCCCCAAAAAAAGAAAAAGCCTTATTATCCTCTTTATCTTTTACAGTGGATGGCTCATTAAAACCAGAGCCAAAATAATTAGCAACCAAATAAATTAGTTTCCTTTCCAAGAGAGTGTTTTCAAACACTCCCCTGAGGTGAGGGAAAATATTTGCATTCTCTCCCTGTTGGTGTGGTGTGTGCAGTGAAGTGCATTCCCTCGAATTGGCTGGATTCTGGTAAGGAAGCAAATTAAGAAGAAAAACAAAACTGTTGTTTCCACAGTAAAATACGTTGGCTCTTTTCATCTCCTTACACTAGAGTAAGTTCTGTCCTCTCTTTGGTAGCTCAGATCGTACTGCCTTAGGAAGCTCCCTTCATTACACTGACTCAGTCATTTCTCAGTTTCTAAATAATTGCGATCAGCATTATTAGAATCTCTCTGCATCGCATTTGAGTATATGTATCATATATTTTTCTTTATTTCACATATACTGTTTAGTCTCTTCCACTTGATTCTAAGCATTTTTATTTAAATACTTATTCCGAGGCTACTCTATAGTAATTTTTGTTCTTTATACATACTTAAGTAATGGAGAAAGCCATGCTTTATTGGACAAACATTGCCACTGTTTTTCCCTAACTCAGATTAGCATAGTCATTGTAATGATCTGAGGTGGTTAGTGCATCATTTAGCAGAGCCAGCAAAGGCCAGGTCACAGGTCTTCCTCTATGCAGCCTAGATAGCATGACAAACTTACCCATGATACCTCAAGGCCCAGCTAACATCTCATACCAATGCACAGAGGTCACAAATTCACTGGGTGAGAGACATAGACTAGACCACAGCAGATGTAGGATCTGTAGTCCTGAGAAAGCAACCCCAGAAGCCAGGCTCTGATAAAGATTCAGAGGAGTAATCTTTATAGATAAAGGATAGCACTTATTTTTAAAGTTTTAATTGCAGTACTGTGGAAATTGACCCCAGTAAGTTGGCTGCAGGTTGGTAGAAGAACTTCCAAGAAAAGTTTTTGCTAAATCCCATCTTTTCTAGGTTAGTAATTCACTCCTGGGTCCTCTGGGTTGCATGAAGCCTCAGGTGTTTAAAAGACAAAGTTAATTTTGAGCATTTGCAAGATGGTTCAGGCTGAAAAGATACTGGAAAAAGCATCATAGGACCCATTTTGGAACACATTAAAAAGGAAGGTCCAAGATAAGGTTTGGAATATGTTTGGTGGGGCTAACCTAATTTTCTTAGAGTGATATCTCCTGATATAATATATCTTGACTCTACCAAGACTTTGATTGCCATCTTCTCTGGCATACACATCAATAAACTGGAGAAATATGGCCTGAATTATGCAACCGTGAATTGAGCAAACAGACAACTTCAAGGCAACTCAAGGTTGTCATCGGCAGGTCAGTATCAACTGGAGAGACCAGCTAAGTAAGGGAAGTACCTTGGCATATTATTGGACACCACCATTTACCTGAATGTTGATGTCAGAATCCTATTTGGCTTTCCTCCACACAGGGTCAGAGGAGCAAATGTTGCCATTTCAAGAAAGTCACTTCTTGTCAATCACAGGAGCTTCTCTGGGGAGATTTAAAATGAAATAGATTTTTGTCAGTTGAGAAAAGTTTTATGAGACTTAAAATAAAAAATGAGTTGATAGTTTGGATTACTTCTTGCACTTTTTTGCCCTTTGATTTCCTAGTTTTTCAAAAATAAAATCCCTTATCATATTCATATTAGTGTCTGAACTCTTAATGCTTATAAACAGACCAGGTTGAGAAGTGGACTATGACGCAGGCCATAAATGTCCCCAGGACAGCAGAATCTCACTATGACACTTGGACGTCCAGAAGTCTAGGAGTAAGGAGCACAAGTAGCCTCATCATCACCCCAGAGGGGCCACTGGTTTACAAGGGTGCCTGAGCCACCAAACCAAGAGCCTCTGGACTCTGTGGTCCTCAGGGATAGGCTCAGATTGATAAATTCTCCCTTCTGACCCCTGCCCTGCACTTCTGCATCTCTTCCACCTCTTTGCTCCTTGCCCTCATTGTGACCTTGGTCTCTCCAAATGAGCCCAGGTTCTGAGCACTCTGATTCTGGTTCTAATTTGCCTCCTCTCAGCTTGATACCTTAAGTTAATAACTTTTAACACTGAGATTCTATAATCTTAGAAGTCCCTGCTTCCATTACTGATTGTGGTAAGGATCAAAGAAGTTTGTTTGTGTGGGAGCAATTTGAAAAGTTGCTCATTAAAGTGCTGCATGGACATAATTTTTGCTATATTTTTCTGGCATCCATGATAGTACTCAGCATATGGTAGGTACTCATTAAACATGTTTTGAGTGAATAAATAAATAAATGGAAATGCATCCCATTTTTACACATCAAATTTCAGTCTGGGGGAATAAAGAAAAAGTGACTTTAAGTGCTTTTTTTGGAACAAGTATTTCTTTAAGAATTTTCAAATTAGTTATCTGACTCAATCATTGAACCAAACTTCCAAGGTGGGTAATAACAGTATCCTCATTTTACATATAAAGAGACTGAGGCAGAGTCAACACAGTTAGCAAGTGGCAGAGCGAGGGTTAAAACCCAGGTAGTCTCACTCCACAGCCAGAACTTTCAACCACTACATTCTCCTGTCCACCTGACAAAAGAATATATCATGATTCTTCCTGTCTATAAAACAAACCCCAGTCTTAATACTCTTCTATGTAATTCCCTCCAGCATATGGTCCCAACCTCCAATTCCAAAATTTTTTCTCCCACTTTTATAAACCCTAGAGTGATGGGCTTTCACATTGGTTGCACATTGGAATTATCTGGGGAAGCTTAGAAAATCCTGATGTCCAGCTTGTACCTCAGAAGAATTTTACCCAAATCTCTATGGGTGGGACCCTGGAAGCAATATTATAAATAAATGATAAATAAATAAATAAATAATAACTCTTCATGTGATTCCAGAGTAGCTGAGTTTGAGAACCTCTGCCGTACCCTCTTGACCAAATCAACTACATGTAATCTTCTCCCTTCAGACTCTGGTTCATGTTATTTTCCACTATTTATCACATTCCCATCCTACCCTTTACTCTAGGACAAGCTCAGATGCCTCCTTTCCCATAAAATCTGTCATATGTAAACAAATAGACAGATATAAGACAGAATCAGTATAGGATTAGTACTGGATCTAGTTTAATGCAAAATTCCCATAAGACATGATTTGAAATACATGCATCCTTTTCCTGGATTAGCATAGCCCTGTAAACTATCATCAATTGCAGGTCACTTTTTTAATGAAATGGTACGATGATATGTAAGTTGAACATGAACATATTTTGTCAATTTTGTCATTAAAAGTATTTCACATTTCTAAAATCTGAGATGATGACGAGGGAGAATTATTCTCCCTCAAGCACAAAACCAAATCTCATTTAAATAGGGATTTATGATCCTTTTCCCCCATTGGAGAGGAGTAAATTTTAAAAATTTGATTTTGGTCAATTAAAAATGTCACTGCCATATGAGACTCCCAAATTAGTTTCTCTTTGTGAAGAAAAAAAAAACCAAATAAGCAATGTAGTGAACAGATGTAAAATGTATTTTATAGCCCTTTCTTTTACTCGGTTTCAACACACTAGATTGGGAGGGGGGCAGATTAGCCCTCAAAGGTGAGAGAGAGAGAGAGAGAGAGAAAGAAAGAAAGAAAGAAAGAAAGAAAGAAAGAAAGAAAGAAAGAAAGAAAGAAAGAAGCATTTAGGACACCCTCACGAGGTCTTTGATACCTAAAGGAGCATGCAAACAGAATGCACCACACTTTAAAAACAAAGCCGGAGTACTTAAATACCATTTTTTTTCAGTAATGCCCAGAGGTTTGGGGAATTAGTCAGCTCCAAAAATATATTATGTGCTCACTGAAGGAAAATTAAAATACAAATGAAAGTTGTTGGAGAAAACATTAGTGCCCTCCAGCAGCTAGGGAGTTGCACATACATGCTGTGCTTAAGCCCCTGCAGGCCTAAGGCCAGTCATGCA
The DNA here is from genome assembly GCA_004027185.1 of Glis glis. Taxonomy (NCBI): domain Eukaryota; kingdom Metazoa; phylum Chordata; class Mammalia; order Rodentia; family Gliridae; genus Glis; species Glis glis. The sequence goes on from PVJS01000028.1 coordinate 192,638, forward strand.
GAAACTACATTTCAACACAAGCCAGTATACAAGAGAAAGGGCAGAGGACCACCTCCCTGTGCAGGTGTCAAAATCCCCTTCCTCCTTCCTCAGAGCCCTTCGCGGTCCAGCGGCTTCCTCCTTCCCTGCTCACTTGGAGAGTCTTCAGTATCTCTATCAGATCTCTGGAAACTCACCCCAGTTTTGTCTTTCCTCTGATGCTTCTAACACTCAGCTTTGTTGAGATGAGCAGCTGTGTTAGTCACCAGGCTGCCAGCCATACACCAAGGACTATGTTGGGAGCCAGTGTGATTCTGATCAAAAGTAGATTAAGAAAACATGGTATTCCGTAAATAATTTAAATTCCAAAAGTGATCAGAGAAAGAATAAATATAGATTCATTTTTGGAATGTGCCCTGCTAATAGAGAAATAATTATTGTGTAATACACATTATAAAATAGCTTTATAAGAGTATCATGCTGATATACATAACTTCTGATTTTCTCTTCACCTTTTATGACCACAATTAAACATTTTTATTCTGAAGTTTAATATTTGCTTATTTATTCATTCATTCATTCAGCTAATATATACTGGTGAAAATATTGATGAAATTCTATGAGAAAATCCAACATCAATAAGGCCCAAACTAGTGTAGATGCTAAATCCATTGGCTTCTGGAGGGAAAACCATCTGAGTTTAAATATCAGCTCTGGTTGTTAACATTGGGAGAGTTTGTCAATCTCTGGGCTTTGGTTCATTTGTCTGTAAAATGGAGATGATAATATAATATATATCCTATGCAGTATATAAAAGGAGTAGATCAAGAGCCACAAAGGCCAGTGGAAAGAATAGGAAATTTGGATCATCAGCCTGCAAAGTGACAGTTCAGTGTGAGCTACCAGTGGTCTAGAAATGTGGCTTGGGACCAAGCTATGTATGTCCTTAAATGTCAGGCTAAGGATGTGAGCTTTAGGAAGCAAGCAAGGGGGTAGCTCTCAAAATTCTTTGTGCAGGGTTAGGGCCATGAATAAATCTGTACTTCATACTGATAACTTTATAGGCAATGTGATAGAGAACCTGGGAAGAAACTAGAGGCAAAGAAGTCATTTAAAGGAGACACGTGCACACCCATGTTTATTGAAGCACAGTCCACAAAGCTCAGTTATGGAATCAACCTAGGTGTTCATGGACAGAACAGATAAGTAATTTGTGATATATATATAAAAGCCGGGCGTGGTGGTGCATGCTTGTAATCCCAGCACTTTGGGAGGCGGAGACCGGAGGATCCGGGTTTGTGGCCAGCCTCAGCTCTCTCTCTCTCTCTCCCTGTCTTTCTCTCTCTCTCTCTCTCTCTCTACTTAGTGAGGCCCTCCGCAACTTCGTGAGACCCGGTTTCAAAATAAAGTATAAAAAAATAGGGCCGGAGGTATAGCGCGGAGGCAGAACGCCCCTGGGTTCAATCCCCGGTACCGCAAAAAAAGAAATATATATATATATATATATATATATACATATATATATATATCACAATGAAATTTTATTCAGCCACAAAGAATAGAATTATGTCATTTACTGGAAAATGGATACAACTAAAGACCATACTTTTGAGTGAAATAAGTCAGACTCAGAGAGAAAAGTATCATATGTTTTCCCGCTTTTGTGGAATCTAGGAAGGAAAAAATGGACTCCATGAAATTAGAAGGGAGACTAGTAGGGGAGAGAAAGGGGATTGGGGGGAGGGGAAGGTAGGGAGGTGCTGGGAAGTGAAATTGATCAAATTAAAATTTTTATGTATGCCACAGTGAAACTCACCATTCTGTATAATATGCACCAATAAAAAAATCTCAAAGTGATAATTTTTTTAAAAGATGACTACAAAAGTGCAGGCCAACAATGTATATAACCTTAATCTAATCTAATTTTCTGATGAAAAACATCAGAAAAACCCAAATGAAGGAACATTCTACTCTAGAATTATCAGTCCATACTCTTCAAAAGTGTCAAGGAAAAGGTAAGGAAAGACTAGGAAGTATCACAGAGTGTTGAGGATTAAGGATTAATGACAACTAAATTCAATGTGTTATCCTCAAGTAGAGCCTGGAACAGATAAATGACATTAGTAAGACAACTGGTAAAATTTAAATAAAGGCTACTGTTTTAGTTAATAATATGGTACCAGCATTATCTTCATAATTAGACATGATGTCAACATCAAGGAAGCTAAATGAAACGTATGTAAGAATTCTTGGTATTACTTTTGTAATTTTTCTGCAAGTATAAAATTATTTCAAACTTCAAAGTTTTAAAAACAAAGTCCAGGCAAGAGAAAATGAGGACCCAAACAAGGGTAGTAGCTCTGAGAATGAGAAGAAGAGTAAGCAGGATGGATGAGAGCTGGAAATTGACTGGGGTGGGTAGGGTCACAAAGGAGACAGGAGAATCTGGTGGAAGCCTAGTGACCCAGCAATTTGTAGTCATTACCTTGAGGAAGTCCAGGGAAGGGATGGAGTTGAGAGGAGCAGTAGTAAGGTTTATCTTGTACCTGTTGAGTTGGAGATGCTAATAGGGTATCCCAGTATAGATGTCTCACTGGAAATCTGATACAGAAGACAAGAGCAAAGTAGAGTTACAGTTACAGGTTTGAGAGTTATCCAATAGACAGGAGTTAGTTGGAACTATGTAGTGAATACATTAACAAAGGGGAGAGAAAAAGGATGAAAACACTCACTGTTTGGAAAATATTCACAATTAGGTGGAAGATGACAAAGAGGGAACTATATTATAACTCCATTTGTTTCATCAGGAGAAAGCTCATTTTAAAAATATAACAGATTAGTAGTGCACATCTGTAATCCCAGTACTTGGGAGGCCAAGACAGGAGGATTGCAGATTTGAGACTAGCCTCAGCAACTTAGTGAGACCCTGTTTCAAAATAATAATAATAATAATAATAATAATAATAAAGGGTGTGGGTGACTTGGAAGTGCAATGCCTCTGGGTTCAATTCCCAGTCAGACAAACTGAGGTTTCTGAACACCATAGTTTGCACCACAATAATGGAGGTAATTAGTGATGGGAAATAAAAATGAAAAAAGAAAAGTAGGGTCATTTGTGCGAGATATCAAATGACCAGAAAAATTTTAAGAGCTGTCTTACTAGATCAATCCAAATTGAGATCTAAAATCTCAGTGATGTGTAAAAGTACAATGTGCTTTTACCATTGATCTCAAAGTAAAGCATGTCCCCAAGTGTCCCAGCTTCTTATAGAATGTCACTGTCCATTTAGAAGAACAGGATACTGCCAAGATGAGATGAGAATGTATTGTCTGATTGCCATGCATTTCAGAAAAACCTCCAGTCTTATGGTGGTTTTAGATTTTCCTGGAAAAGTATGTTCCCCCCCCACCACATATGCCACATGTAAGAGTCATAAATCACTAAGTTTACACTTTTGATATATTATTATTATTACTATTATTTTATTATTATTATTATTATTATTATTATTACTTGCAATTGAACCCAGGGGCTGTCTACCTTTCAGCTACACCCCCAGCCCTTTTTATTTTTTATTTTGAAACAGGGTCTCGCTTAGTTGCTGCTGTGCAAGCTAGGGAGTAATTGAGATAGAAGAGGGACTCCTGATAATGGAGGAGAAACCTCAGTGGGGCCAGGGAGGTGGTCTAAGGGAAGGGGAGAGGGAAGACAGGTTCATTAATGGAAATGCTACCATCGACCATGTGTACATATGTGAATATACCAATGTCAATCTCAGTACTCTGTATTGGGAAGAGGGGAGATGGGGAGGTGGAGGGGGGGACCAAGTGCTGTGTGCATGTATGCCATTGTCAACATGATTTACATTATGATAATAAAAGCACATTATAAAAAATGATGTAAAAAAAAACAAAATTTGAAATGGTAGCTGTCAAGGGCCCTGTCTCAGGCCAGCTACAGTTGCAGGGGCAGAGATACCCAGCAAGAAGAACACATTCAAGTAGCCATCCAGAGGAAAACAAACAGCAGCTTTAGTTTGCAGACCCATCCTTTATAGAGGGTTCTGGGCAAAATGGCGCACTTCCACACCAGCATACCATGTGCATACGTGTTGCATATTACCTAGTCATGCTTAGGTAACTATATCCACATCTGTGAATGCGCAGGATGAGCACACATCTGCAGCTGCAGGAGGTGAACGGGGTCATGTCCTCATTGCCAGCCTGAGCCTGTACTTCCTCCACAGTAGCTCCACAGTATCTGAGGGAATTATTCAGGCTCCTTGGGGATGAAAGCTTCAAGCCACGAAACTTAGACACTGCCAGTCGCCATGTTCTTTGTATGTTTGATTTTAAAAATAATAAAGCCAAAAAACAGATTGAAGGTGAGGTGGGAAATGACCTAAAGGAGTTCTGGTGTTATTTGATCAACTGATTCTAGTTGTTACTTTTGCTCAGAAGTATTACTGCCCTATTAACTGAATTCACAAGCATATTATTTATACCATTAAACTTCCCCTGCCTTTTGCCCAAGGTAATTAGCAGTGGATTTCTGTCTGCTGCAACTGTAAGAGGCATTGCTAATACTCACAAAGATTCACCTGGTTAAGAGGACTCTGCTCTCTGGGTTATTCTTTTTAAGCTATTTCTAATGTATCTCTGCACCCTAGGATAGGATTGTTAATTTGAACTCTTAAAAGCTCACTTGAAGCTGGGCGTGGTGGCGCACGCTAGTAATCCCAGTACTTGGGAGGCTGAGACCGGAGAATCCGGGTTCACAGCCAGCCTCAGCTACTTAGTGAGGCCCTCTGCAACTTAGTGAGACCCTGTTTCAAAATAAAGATTAAAAAAAATAGGGCTGGGGGTGTAGCCCGGAGGTAGAAT